>BHFT01040512.1:0-36703 GCA_004320025.1 Laticauda laticaudata
TGCATCCGTTCTGTACTCACTCATCCGTTTTTCATACCCTCTCTATCCGTTCCAGCATCGTCGACTGAGGGTTCCATCCGCTTGAAAAAGTTTTGAGCTGCTCAAACTTTTTGAGCGGCAAAACTGTATCCAACGTGCCTGTTCTGCAGTCCACCAATGCATATTGGGAACATCCGTTCTACATCCGTTTGTCAATCCGTTACGCATCTGCTTATTATCCTCTAGGATTCCCACTGCGCAATCCGCGCAACTTCAAAATCTGCCTCCAGAAGAAGAGCGGACACAGGGAGGAGCCGAAAACGGAATGCGGAATGGACACAAAGCGTGAGGAGCACGGATGGAGAAAGAGCATGAAAAGCGAATGCAGCTCGCCAAAGAAAGCATTTAAAACGGAAAAAACGTTCTGCAGAGGGACCAATCTGCGGTATTAAGGATGTCTAGAGGAAGGCCTAGAGGATGCAAAAAGGACACCTAGTGGAAAACCTTAGTATTGCCTATAAAAAAGGGGAGCAACTCACCTGGAAACTACTTTTCAGTCCAGCAGCCCTTCTGTGCAGACTTCTGCAGCCTTCATCTGGATCTTGCTCTTCCACAGCCATCCACTGATGTCCACCATGGATCTTAACAACACTCCTTTTGGTAGCCCACCCTCGTTCTGCAACAGTGTTGCAAAGCCATCTTACAGGGCTCTTTCAAACTTGTTCTACGGGAAGAAAAGGAAGGCAGCCAAGAAGCCGTCTGGGTCCGAAGATTAGATCGGGAGAAGAAGCAGAGTACGGACTGTACAACAAAACTGATGGTGGAGCTGAGACACGAAAGACCCCGGTGTGCATTCAGAACTTCAGATGAGGATGCCTCCAAAGCCATGGTTTTGACCAAAGTTGTGGGCGGCTTGACACACCAGGTTTGACCAAAGTGCAAACACCAACTTCCGGCCCAGCCTGGACCCTGGCTGAAGGTGGCACTGACTCTGCGCCACCTGGCCTCAGGGGACCACACACAGGAGCATGGCAGTCCGGCTGGAGGGTGCCACACAACACCATCAGCATTGTAAAGTCAGAAGAAAGTGGTTGCAGGCCATCATCGAAGAATACCTGGAGGTGCTCCTCCAGTGCCCCTCCACGAAGAAGGCTGGGAAGAAAGTGCAGAGCAGTGGTATCAGAAGTGGAAACTTTCCCCCACACGTTGTTGAGCCATAGATGGAAGCCACGTGGCCTGCAAAGCTCCAGCCAAGTCAGGCTCCACTATTTCAACTTACAAGGGCTTCTTCAGCATTTCATCCTCTTCGTCACGGTCGATGCTGACTACAAAGTTCATGTACATCGATGCTTCAGGCAACAGGTCAGCTTCAGATGCCAGTGTATACAAACGCCAGTGACCTCAAGGAGGGAGCTGGAATTGCAACCTCATCATCGGCTTCCCAGATCCAGAGCTCTTGCCCCAACGACACACCAAGATGTGCCCTACTTCATCATGGGGGATGATGCCTTCTCCTCAGGGGAGGGACCTCATGAAGCCCTACACCTCCAGATGCCTCACCCGTGAATAGAGAATCTTCAACTACAGGCTGTCCAGGGCAAGGCGGGTGGTGGGAGAAACGCCTTTGGCATCCTGGCCAACAGGTTCCAGGTACTTCTCACCACCATGCAGCATCGCCCAGAGACCATAAGGAGATCGTGGAAGCTTGCTGCATCCTGCACAATCTCATGTGGCAGCCGCTACCCAGTCTTGCAGAACAGGCTCGTGGCCTCCACAAGGCAATGGGGACATGGAGCCTGGGGAATGGAGGCAAGGGCAAAACCTTGATAGACCCATGAAGATGTGCAAGGCCCAACAGAGCCCTGGCACTGTGAAGGGAAGAAGCAGCGCAACCTCCTGAAACACTGGTGCAACTCCCAGCTGGAGCAGTTGAGTGGCAAGACAGGATGATAGATGATTAATGGATGCTTCCTTCAGCCTGTCTCATCACACTGATAGATTGGGCCATGTATGTTGGGTGGGCCTACAATGAACAGGGCATTTAATAAAGAGTTTGTGTTTATGTTCAAATGTGGTGGATCAAGTGCTTACATTGTTATTGATAATGAAGGGCCAAAGGGTGTGGCACCGTGGGAAGGGTGGACCATACAGTCCCATTATGCTTGCACTGGAGGTTTATCTATCCCACAGCTATTTACCCATCCCAAAGGTATCCCTGCCCATCCCACAGGTATCTTAACCCATCCCAAAGGTCTCCCTGCCCATCCCACTGCCATCTTAACCCATCCCAAAGGTATCCCCTTGCCCATTCCCACTGCTATCTTAACTTCATCCCCAAGGAATCCCTGCCCATCCCATTGCTATCTAACCCATCCCACAAGCATGCAAAGGCTAAAACCATTGTCTTAAAAGTTTCTACCAAGACTTTATTTGAAAAAAAAATGAAGCAAGTGTGTGAAGCAAAGATAATCTTTATTAATAACAAACTGTTAAAAGAAAAATGACCCAAGTCAAGTGTCCAGATAAAGTCAACAGGTAGTCACCCAGTCTCTGGCACTCTTCTTGGCACTCGGAGGTGTGCCCAGTCTAAGGGTGAAGGGTCCAGGTGCTGTGGAGGTGGCTGCTGCTGGAGTGCTGGTCGGAAAGCGCCACTGGGGTGCCTGGCCCCGAGAGGGACAACGGGGATGGTTGTGTTGAGGAAGCTGTCAGACAAGCTGGCTCAGCCCCGTGATGTTGAGAGCCCCTTCCTCCATGACATGGGGTGTCAGCCCCAATACCGATGACAGATTGTACTGAGGCCGGGGCCTTGGCTATGGGGTGAGGAAGGAGCATTGTAGTGGGGCTATCTGCTCTGCAGCTGGGGTGAGGGACTGGCGTCGGGTGGGCATCGGTGGTGTGGGTTGGCTCATCCGGTGTGGGTTGGCATCGGGCATCAGTGGCACTTGGTGGCGTCTTGATGAACATTGTGCCTTGGACTGGGAAGGGCTGCTGCCTTGCTGCTAGACCTCCTGGTAGCCGTACCCTTGGTAGGTTGGAGGCCTATGGAAAGCCTTGGAATGGAGTGACATCACCTGGGTGGAGGAGCAACCTGGACTGGGTGGGGAGCAGGTTCATCTGGGTTCCTGGGAGGGTTGTGAAGCAGATAGGTGATCCTGTCCTTCACCACCTGGTAACTTTGGGGTTCCGCCATGTTTCATGAGGGTCTGGTTGACATAGGTGAGGAAGGGCTTGCCGTTGGAGGATGAGGAGTCAGTGTGTACCAGCTGAGAGAGGAGATCTACCGCTGCTCCTGATGGTGTCTCTTATCTCCATCAGGACAATGTGGCTCTGTCCCTCCAGTTTGCCTCTCTGCCTTTCGTGGAGTGGAGCTGGGGTGAATGCGGGTGGGCTGTGGTGGAAGTGCCGTCTCCTTTCTCCCACTGCGCCAGGGGTCCTCCATGTGCTCCGCCATGGGTACTACAGCTGTCGGGGGGTCTCCATCGTGCATGCTCCACAGATACTTGCCTGGAGACAGGAGCTGACTCTCTGCTGAAGAGGACTGGCTCTCAGCAGGCTGCCTGGGAGAGAGGTCTGTGAGAGGGGCTGCTCCTCGGTGTGGCGGATCTCACCCTCCAGGAAGCTGCACTTGGCCATAACGTAGTTCTCTCTGTCCGTCAGCTTGACCGGCAGGCCTGGCCAGATTTCTTGAGGTGCAGCTTCCCATTACCAGGTGTGCATGTGCTTCACCAGCCAAGGAGCACCTCCGAAGTGTAGCCCAGGCTCTCCGCCTTCTCGTCTCCAAGCAGGCCTGCTTCCTTTTTGGTGTCCCTATAAGGCCTGTGTCCCTTCCACCATAGATACTCTGTTCTCTCTCAGCCACTTCAGCACCTCATCCTCATGTTCCTCTTCTATGGTGTATTGCCTCCTCGCCCGTTCTCGCGTATGCCTCTTCCTCCCTTTTGGCAGGACCACATGGGCCCTCATCAGAGGGACTTCCAGAGGTTGTGTGGCTGCTTCCTCCACACCACCCGCGGCAGCAGCACGAGCAGGACCAGATCAGCAGCAGGCAGAGTAAGCACACAGCATCGACAGCAGCACGAGCAGGATCAGGAGCACGAGCAGGACCAGGAGCACGAGCAGGACCAGGAGCACCAGCAGGACAGCAGGACCAGGAGCACCAGCAGGACCAGGAGCACCAGCAGGACCAGGAGCACCAGCAGGACCAGCAGGACAGGAGCAGCACCAGCAGAGTTAGCACCAGCAGAAGCACCAGCACCAGGAGCAGGCCCAGCAGAGGAAGCCCCAGCAGAAGCCCACGCAGGACCAGGAGCAGTGCCAGCAGAGTAAGCACCAGCAGAAGCACCACCGCCAGAAGCAGCTTTCAGCAGAGTAAAGCACCAGCAGAAGCACCACCACCATAAGCAGCAGCATCAGCTTCCTCCAGAAGCAGCATCAGCAGAAGCCCCAGCCCAGGAGCGAGCCTGGCTGCAGAAGCCCCAGCAGAAAGCAGAGTGAGGGCCAGGGGGTGTGAGGGTTGGCCCCGTCCCTCTTGCCAGGGCTGGCACAGGATGGCTGAGGCTTTTTCTTCTTCCCCATGGATTTGTGGGGTGCTGGCTGGCAGGCTGGCAGGCAGGCTGGCAGGCAGGCTTGAGAGCGTGTGTCTGAAGCAGGTTCTTTTCTCTAATGTTGACCTGCTTGGGAGCTGCTTCCCTTTATATCTGCGGGGCTGACGCAATGCATCCTCCCCGCATGCGCAGTGAACACTAGGCATCCGCTAGGCTTCCGCTAGGCTTCCGCTCTGCATCCGCTTCATTCCGCTCTGCATCCGGCTGTGCATCCGCTTCATCCGCTGTGCATCGCTTCGCATCCACTGTAATCCGATTCCGCGTCCGCTTTGCTGTTGCTTCCCCCGGGAAGCCTTGCGGTATGTGCCATCCGCTCTCATCCGCTTCCATCCGCTAGGCTTCTGTGGAGCATCCGCCTTTCCATCCGCCCTACTCCTCCCCCTGGTCCGTTCCTGTTCCGTGTTGTCTGCTCTGTTTATGCCATTATGCAAATTTTTGCCCCTTTTGAGAGCGGATAACAATGGATGGAACATTTTTCTCGTCCCTTGTGTCCTTTTTACAAACGTTTGGCATCCGTCGGCCAGTGTGACAGGGCCTTTAGGAATAATCAAGGCTGATGGTGCTGTAATCTCATTTTGCCTGGAAATTATGAAACTTAGTCAATTATCCTGATTTAAATTAAAATTCCCCCAAATTTCCCATACCCTTTGGGATTTTCTTAATGATTTATTTCGTTTAAACATTATTTACAGGTAAGTAAATTTTTGCCTCCATCTTTCCATAGCTGGTTTGGTTTTGTGCCTTGGAGTTAGTGCTGACTCCTGGGGACTTCCTGGATATGTAGTCCCTACAATTTCCACATATTAAAGCTATTTGTAAAGTTTATTTGCTCTTTCTTATATTGTGCTCAAAGCAAGTCATCTCCAAATCCCAAATATTCAGTTATATTCTTAGACTAGAAATGGTGCAGATTGCAGAAGGTATAAACATAAGTGGGACATAGTGACATTGCCTTTTTATTCTTCCATAAGTCATTTGAAAAGGCTTAAGGTATATCTTATTTCACACACACTTGTATTAGAATTCAGCCACAGGCTAAAATTCAATCACTGTTGTCACCCTAGGAAACTCTGAACACTGTTACTTTGTGTAATGGGAAGTTGGCCACATTGTTCGAGGACTATAGGAGCTGAATTTAAAAAAGAGGGAATGTCTGGTGAAGACTAACATACTGAGAACAGTACTGGATTGTTCTTTCTTTTCTTTCTTTGCTATTTTTACTCCTTGTGAGTTTGTGTTAGTTTTCACATTCTTTGTAAAACTTTCAATAAAATGTATTTTTAAAAACCCAATCATCTCTTGAGGCACTACTTGTAGCTATTATTTTTTTTAAATAGCCCTTTTATTTTGCAAAATCAATCATGCCTTTTTTTTCTGCTTACCTTACAACATTGCAAAATAATATGGCTCATTTATTATGGAGAAGTAAAGAGGAACGGCAGTTTGCTTGAAGCCATATATCATTTGCCCATGACAAAAGCAATACTAGATTTTATGTCTTCACACTTCAAATGTGTTTTCTGGAACATGTTAACCCGGTAATTTAGTTTTGCGGATTACATTGTGAAATATTTTGTTGTTGTGGGATGTGTAGAGATAGGAAAGAAGCTATGATTTAGAATGAAAATCTGCAAATCAAGTTTTCAAATGGTTAACTAAGGCAGATTAATATATAAATGAACTGTCTCTGGAGATAAAACATTTCAACATTATTGGCTAGAAGGCTGGTGTGGCTTGATTTTCACCGTGTTATTGTGGTTATTGTCTTCATAATCAGTATTTTCATACGACTACAGAATTTTTTTTAAAAAATAAAGTACGTGGATATTCAAGTAAAGTGTATCCATAGAAAAATTTCTCTTCAGCTGTGATTAGAAAAGATGGAAAATTTGGTACAATAAATATAATTAACAGTGGCAAACTTGGAATACTTTGTTTAAAAACAAACTTGTAAGGGGAAAGTGCAATGCAAAATAGAAAACACTAATTCACACAATTAAAAATACCAATGGCTCTTCTTGTTCCTTTTTTGATCTGCCAAAAAGGGTTTGTCCTGCAGTGAATTTTGTGTACTAAGCGATTATGTCCATTCATTTCAGTTGTCCCACACCTTTTTTCTGCCAAATGGGATAGGGTTAAGGTTATTGATTGATGATTGATAGTTACCTCTGGAAATGTACTGTTGAAAGAAATATCCTTCTGGGTTCAGTTCCAAGTGGGGAAAAAGACACTGGAAACATGGAGGCTACTTGGAAGGTTTAATGGTGGGCAGGACCACATGGCCTGGAGCTCCAGAGTGAAAGGGAAGAGATCAATAAAAAGGATGAGAAGAGAAGATCCAAAAGGGATGAGTTGCTGAGAGTGCCTGGGTTTTATAACCTTTGTTGGGACCCACCTTAGTGTTTCCTGTTCTTGTGTAAGAAATATATCCCATTGGTTGTCAGACTCCCAGGGGCAACTCTGTCCTGAGTTCCAGGCTTGGTCTAACCTTGCTGGATGATTTATGCCCTTAAAAGGGCTTTTGGCAATTGCTATAGCTTTACCTGTAGATCTTTGTTATGTTAAGTATTCTGGCCCAGGCCTTAATGGCCCACCCATTAACAAAGCTGGGGGTGAGATTCTGCTTCTGAGGTGAGTTTCTGCTTCTTGAGTTTCTACTCTTTTTAGAGGAAATATTCTGCCTTTTTAATATTTCCTAGGCTATTTCAATTTTCTAGGAGAGGGGTGGGTGCTAATTTCCTACAGTACATATGCACACTGTAATCACAGTAGGAATATTTCACCAATTGATTAAATCTACAGCAGGCAAAAACCTTTTGGACACATTAACACTAGTGGCGAGCAAAAAAAAGAACATAGCCTCCCTGTGTGTTCAATAGGAAGTAAGTCAGTTTTGAGTAGAAGAGGAGGGCTGATTTATTTATTTAATTAACTTTATACAGCCACCCATATCACAAGAAATGACTCTGGATGGGATAGAGCAAAAAACAAGTTTGAAAACAATAAGCATGTGAAACACAGTGATATAATACGTGCACACACACATGCACTGCTCTTCTTCCAGGTCTGATGATAAAACCAGGTCTTGAGGATCTTCTGGAAAATAAGAAGGGATGGAACTAATATTATTTTGGGGGTGGGTGGGTGGGGAGAGAATGTTCCATAAGGTGGGCACCACAGCAGAGAAGACTTGCCTCCATGGACCTGCCAAGTATAATTCCCTGCGAGATGGAGCCCACAGCATGCCTCTCTTGTTGAATCTATACTCTCCTGCCAAGCATGAAAGATGGCGTAGTCCTAGAATTGGCTGGCCTCAAAAGGCTAAGCAATTCAGCCAGGGTTCATCCGAAGCCTGCTGTGGACCATCCAGATTTCCAGATACTGGGATAGTTTCCAGATAGATAGTTTCCAGATACTGGGATTATATGGTGGACATGATATATTCCCAGATACATCAGACCAAGTGTTACGGAACTGTCATGCATTTGACAAGTTGTGTTAAAAACATTGTGAAATTACTTTTAGGAATTGGCATGCCCACATTCCACTAAAAGGTCCACCTGGAAATTGTTTAATCAAAAGTAATCGAACCCCTTTTAATGTGGAAAGGAAGCATGAAAAACCTTTTGGGTTGGCCAAGTTCATGCTAAACCAGCTATCACTTTAGGATTACTCTCTCTGAGCTTATTTCTCTCTTATTTGGGCAACCCTAATATTGATATTCAAGGATGTTCTCCCCCTTCTCTTCATAGAACTCATTTGATGATTTGTTCATTGGAAAGGAAAACAGGCAGACATGGTTGTTTTGCTTTCTCCCCCTTAAATGATATGAATGGCTTTTTAAAGGCCAGGTCATCCTTCTCCCAGATAGAGCAAGGCAGGCAGACATACATAACTGACAGCAGGATGTAACTGAGCCTGGAGCTGGGAAGTATAAATAAAGTCCAGCTTCTGAGCTTTGGACCAAAGCCATTTGTAACACAAAGTACATTCCGACCTGAGTGTAACAAATCATACGAATCTCCTCCCAAACAGTGACTTAGGTATTTCAGGCTGGGGGTTTGCAGGAGAAGGGATTCTTTAGAGGAGGTTATGGGATGGAGAATGAGAGGATGCCCTGAACTGTGCAAGGGAGTCATCATCATATAAAACAGCAAACTGCTTTTCTCTTGATGGCCCTGGACCTGGTTTTTCTTGGGTTTTTCTTGGTTTTCCAGGAAACAAGCTTGTTCTTCTTTACTCAGTGGATCACAGATCAGTTTGTAAAAAGCCGATACTTCACCAGTAGAATGATGCCAGCTTCTGAAACCTGTCCTCAACAGCTCCTTTTCCCAACATCATTGTTTCACAGGTACTTTTGCTGCTAGGAGTCTCATTCTCATATTCTCACAGGCTGAATGACTTGACCAGCTCCACATCTTCTGATGCCCAGTGATGGGTCCCTGTGCAGAATTTGGAAAGAACTGGTTTGGATTCTTGTTCTGTTACATTTTGTTTTCCACCACACTCCTTTCTTTGGGCACTGAATCACAAGGATTGGGTCTTTCTTTGTTTCCAGATTAAACTCTACTGGTAAACTCTATCACCTGATTTATAAAGATCATTGATGGGCAAGATGTCTTTTGGCTTCTTTTTAAAATATAGATGTTAAGCTCTGTAGAAGCTTAATGTATTCATTTTTAGGTCTCCACACCTTGAAAATTGGCAGTTTATCACGAGATGTTGGAGGGTTCTAGGAATTTAAAATAGAAACAATAGATTACATTAAATGATCTCCAAATCTTCAGAAGATTATGAAGATTAAGATTTTCTCTTCAGCTTTGGTAAGCTTTAAATGATATCACCAAGCTGGTAAGATTCAGTCACATAGGGTTCTTTAGTTTATAAAATTATCTCGGTTCTATTTTTTTTGGGGGGGGGGTGGTTTATTCAGTGGGGTTTTCCTGATTTCTTCCCTAGACATTTGAGTGACTCACATAAATATGAATAAATAATGTTAGCCTCAAGACTAACTTAATGACTAAAGGGCATTAAATCTGTTCTGTTGACTCCAAAGAACAATTCAAGTATAAAAAGGAGTTTTTATTTTAACTGGAAATGACGATTGACTTAGTTTCCTATGATTGAGTTCCTGATAACTTTAATAGAGGGCACTTTAGATGCAAATGGACCTTGTTAACATGTTTCTAGATTTATATATGGAATATTTTGTCTATTATACCAGGTCTAGATAATCTCTAGCTTTCATGCTCCTAATTCAGCTTACAAAAATCTCTGGATCTAGAGAGAGGTGGTGGGAAGGGAGAGAAGGAGAGAGGGAGGGAGGGAGGGAGGGAGGGAGAGAGAGAGAGAGAGATATCTTTCCATAGCTACAATCCCAGCCTCTGATCCTGTATGTCCTTTTCTCAATACTTATTCCCTTATAATTCATGCTGCTATCCCATACACCCACCCAACTCCCAATACACTCATGTTTCTTTTCAGATATTCCCAGCTTTATGTGACCTTGAGGTCATTGCCAGGCCCCAGAACATTTATTAGTATTTCAGAGAGTGTCATTAATCTCCTGAGCACTTGGTAATAGCTAAAATGGTCTCATTAATCTCTGAAGACATTGTTGGTGTTCAGATGGCCCTGTGAATCTCTGAAACATCTCTGTATTTATAAGTTGAGGCCAGACATTCCCCAAGAAGGGCACTGTTTGATTGTTTGTATCAGGCTCAACCCAAAAAGTTTGGGAACAGTTGTGTTTGAGCATACCAGTTCTCTGAGAGCAAAGTTAACTTTTTAGTATTATAATCATGCTCTCATGTGACAGAAAGTCTCTGCATGGATTGTGGAAGTGGTACACTGATATAGTCAACATGCCCGTATGTATAGCTCCTGCATTAATTTATTATGTACGTCAGGGGCAATAGCTATAGCATTGCCTCCCCTTGAGTTACTGTGAAAAGTTAACCCAAACAATAGAAGGAAGAAATTAGAATACAGCATGGGGCACAAAAATAATTAATATCAAGGTGCCAAAAACCTCTGTGTTTGCCTACATGCAGTAAGATGGTTAATAGAATGGTGGAGAGGTAACATTTTACTTGGGGTTTTAGAAACTAGAATCAACTGATGCTAAAAGAATGCTCCAAACATTCCCAGGAAGGTTCTACGTAATCATGCATTTCAGTTTGCTGTAACCATGATCTCTTTTATTTGCCTCATTAGATCTGCAGGGCAAGGTGATGTTTTACATCCAGAATAACACCCAGGCAGCAACCTGTGGCTGATCAGAGGCCATATTTTCTGAAAGAACTGTGCCCCTTTGGATACTTGATGCTATCCCAGCCTTGTATGAAGGCTTCCTTTCCCTCCGGTCTGGGGAGCCCCTGCTTCTGCAAGGATGAGAAAAGCAGTCAGAGATGGGAGGGGAAGATTGCGGAGCTGCAAACCAGCCCTCAGTGCAAACTGAGAACGCAAACAAGAGCGAGAAGCTGATGTGAGCTGGGCTACGTGCCAGTGAGGAGAGCTGGAACACAATGTACAGAGCACGAGGCAGCAAAGGGAACAGCCTGACTCAGCAGCCAGGGAAGTGGGTGTGCTGCGTCGCTAGATAAACCACTCCTGCGGGCTTGTGGTCAGCAGCATCAGTCCTCCTGAAACACAGCAACAGACCACGGAGACTGCAAGACATAAAGAGAGACATTCATGGATTCCAGCTGTCTGTCTATCTTCACATTCTTGCCTGCCTCCTATTTCAAGATCAGAGAATCAGGAAGGAGCGTTTCTGCTCGTTTTATTTTTCTTACTCTGCTTTAGGTTCAGAAGCTATAGGCAGCACAAATCTCACTTTATCCATCTCTAAAATGGGAAACAGAATGATTATGTTCAAAAGGACACCATCAGGCTGCCTCAGGGAGGAAGGCTATTTGAGACTCAGGGCTATTGCAGATTACATTCTGAATGCTCAGCACTAATTTTAAATCTCTTGACTTCCACAGCCTGTGGAAGCCTGTACTTCCAAGAACAACAGAAACGTCTTCATGATGTATCCTTTTGATTAACAATTCACCTTACAGTTAGAGATGGGCTAATACCTGACCAGTGATATTCCTGCTTTTCAAATCTAGTTTAAAATCTGTAGAAGCAAATCTGGGTCCTGACAACTGCCACCCTAGGCATTCTAGACCAGGAACAAATAAATTGAATAGGATCGGTTATGTTTGAAATGACCAAAAGCTAAACAAATCCTACAAGGAGCCACAGTCAAAACCACTAGTGAAACTCTGATGATATCTTACTTGGCCCAGTGAGCCATTAACCTGTGTAGAAAAGGAAAAAAACAAACAAACTTCTGTGTAAGTTCTGTGCTGATCTACTACAAGCTCTCTCTAATCCATAACAAGAATTCAAACTACAGGTAGTCTTTGATTTATGGCCACAATTCACCCCAAAATGGATGTTTGCTAAGCAAAACAGTTATGAAGTGAGTTTGGCTCCCATTTACGACCATTCTTGCCACAGTTGTTAAGTGAATCACTAGAGATGTTAAATTAGCAACACGGTTGTTGAGGGAAACTCCCCATTGACTTTGTTTGCCAGAAATTCGCCAAAGCTGATCACATGACCCCGGGACACTGCAGCCGTCAGGAATGATGAACCGGTTGTCAAGCATCCGAATGTAAAACATGTGACCATGGGGATGCTGCAATGGTCATAAGTGTGAAAAATGGTCATCAGTTGCTTTTTTCAGTGCTATTGTAACTTTGAACGGTCACTAAATTAGCTTTTATAAGTTGAGGATTTTCTGCCTGCTATTTTTTTGAGAGAGTGCCATATAAAAATATGGCACTCTCATTTCCCAAAAAATAGCTGAACACATTCTTGCCCTCTGGAAGCTTTTCTCAAAGGCTTTTGATGTCTTGAACTATACCCGTCCTCCCCACCAGCAAAAGTAGAAGCAAAACACAGGAATGCTTCAGGCCAAAGATTACCTTTTCTGACTTATGTGGGAGCTCAATGTGAAAGCATGAGTTTAAATCAGGTCAGAACTACAGGAACAAGGTATTGGCCAATCTCAACCCATCTCAAATTACTTGGGGTTGTTGAAATTCCTATGCATGAATTTCACTTGGACTTTAAAATGGATCTTTACTTACAGACTTTCCAATGACTCCTCGGAAAGAGGCGCTTGCCCCTTACTGGATGTGGATAAATATGACCTCACAAATCTGTGGTATCTGAGGAGATTTTTTTTAAAAAAAAATATTTGTGGCAAACAGCTTGCAGATTCATGCATAAGAATTTCAACGTAAGTATTTTGAGGCTTTGGATGAGATCCTCTTCAGCATATATTGCTCATTGTTGTCACTGGCAGGGGTGTCTGTGCAAATGACCCAAAAAGTCAAGATGTGGACATAGCCATATGATCAAAGCCCTTGGCTTTTTTATATGCATTGGGAAGAAGGGAGAGGTTTCAGTTGCATGCTTGTGAGCAGCATCTTGGCTTTTTTGACTGATAATACCTGGGACCCTTCGTTATATACCTCCCAGGAGCAAAACTAACAATGCAGAAACACTAAGCAGTTGAAATGATGGCACAGTTTGCATCGTTTCTATTTCAAACTGTGGAATCGTGCTTCCCTTTTTTCTATTTCTGGTCCTCTTCTCCCAAATCACCTTACTTTTACACTGTGAAGCTTCAACTTTAAAAAAAAAATCACTTCAAAAACATATACAACTCATTATACGAATTTTCATTCCTGCAGCATCATGGAGACCAGTGCTGAACAATTATGGATTAGAACTTTGTTGACTAGCTTATTTGTTCATCTAGCCTGGTTGAAACAGTCTCGATTTCCATCATCAGAAAATTGTTTAGAATCAAGAGAAGGACTAGTTCAATTATTCTTCAGACTGCTGGTAGACCACAGTTTGGAAGTTTTTGTTTTACAGGAAGACTACATTTCCTAAGTAGTGTTGTAATAAAGATGTTCTCTTTAGTTTGTGGTTAAGAACTCCTTAAAATATATAAAACATTTACCAGTGGTTATAAATGGTCTTCTGCCATATACTGTATGTGTGATGACCCGGGGCGTGGCACGAAAGCAATACAGCCAGAGAACAGGTCAAACTCTCCTTTATTGCTCCAACTTTGCCCCCAAATGTCCTCACATTTACTACAAGTCCTGAAGCAAAGCTCTCACATGCACCTTCAGCAGCCTCTGACTGCTAGTTGTCCAATACGCAATGTTAGCCAAACAGAAACCAGGGCCAGCAGTCCAGTAAACCAGGTTTAGCCAAACAGTAACCAGGGCCAGCAGTCCAGGGGTGGGTTAACTATCGCTTTGGTGATTTATGAGGTTCGGTGATTTACGATGTGCTTCACTGCATGCTGTGCACGCCTATAAATTGTCATCAGCAAGCTGCTGCGTGAAGAGAAGCAGCTTTTGAAAAAGGACTTTTTTCCTGCTTTTTAAACTGCAGCAATGCCTCATGAGGCAGCTGAAGTTGGAATAGCAGGAAATAAAGGTCAGGTAAGAGCCTGGGTGGGCAGGTGGGCAACCAGTTCTATGTCTGCTGCTTTTCAGAGCTACCGGTTCTACAGAGGTGGACAGAACCGATAGAAACCCACTCCTGCAGCAGTCCAATAAGCCAGGCAAACCTGGCAAGCCACCCAGGAAAAAGCACTGTAATCTCCAGGCATCGCCAAGTGCACACAAGTCTCCACAGGTTCAACGCTTGTTCCCTACAAATGCCTCTCCCAATTGTACCTCCTTATATCTCAGTCCCCAGTGTGCTTTGTGAAGGGGCCAGGGCACTCGCCTCCCTTGTAGCTTGCTCAGTCAGCCTTGGTCTCGCCTTCTCTCTGCTCTCTGTGCTCTGGGATCAGGAGGGGGTGGTCCTTGCTCTTCACCTGAATTCTGTCTTTCCTGCTCCTCCTAGTCTACAAGCCTTCCTAATCCTGAAAAGCCTTGCCTGAACTGGCTCTGCCCTTCCCCAGTTTCCTCCAAGGCCAACCGAGCCGCCCTCTCGATCTCTGTTGGCTCTTGTTCCAGCTCATCTTCCTCCACAGATTCAGACTTCAATGGGCTCATGACTCTGGCTTTAGCCATCAAAATACCCATTGCTAAATCTGTAAGTGATTTAAGCCTATTTTTTTAAAAAAAACTTTCACAAATTCATTGTGTAAGCCCAAAATATGAACCCTTCTAAATTAAATATTATGTGGCAAGGATTATAGATGAATGGCACACCTAGGGAATGTCATTGCCCAGGCCTCCATCAAACAAAGGGTGACAGATTTTCAATGTCCTGAGAAGAAAGTTTCATGACATAGCCTAGAACAGGGTTTGCCAACCTTTTGGATTTCAGGGACCATCAAACTCATACTTTTAAGGCCCGGTCCCACTGGCCGACGGATGCAAAACGTATGCATAAAGGACACAGCGGATGAACAAAATTTCAGGGGTGGTCCATTCCGTTTGTTCATCCCACTCAAAAAAGTGCAAAAAATTTGCATTAAACAGAAACGGAAAAGAACAGACGTGAGGTGTATGTTAGTGGGGATGTTAAATGGATATTCATAGGAAGCCTAGGGGATGAAGGGATGGGAAGTGGATGACACCTCCGAAAGGGGTTCCAGGGGGAGAGAGAATTTCGAAGCGGACGCAATAGCGGAACGGGGGATACATAGTGGATGAGCGCGATCGCCATCACATAGTCTATAGGAAACAAAGGGTGCCGGCGCGGATGTATATCAGATTGCAAATCGTTCACCTGCACATGCAGGAGAGTATGAATTGTGTCAGTCCATGGGGGGGGGATTATTAAAAAAAAAAAAAAAAGGGGATGGGGGGCAAACACGCACGCAGGTCAGCATACAGGCGAAAGATGTGCTGGCCACATACATCCCTTGCAGAACACCATGGTTCGTCATCAGGCAAGAAGAGAAAGCCCGTGCCTACTTTTCAAAACCCTGGCAAGGTGAAGAAGGCCAGAACCAGCATCCCCCCCTGGCACTGACTCTTGAAGCTGCTGCTGCTGGTGCTGCTGCTTGTGGTGGGACCAGCCCCCAAGGCCCTCAAAAGCCCTGCTCCTGAAAGGCCTGCTGTTCCACAGCCCCTAAAGATCCTGCCTGCTCAAGCCCCTGAAGGCCCATGCTGAAGCCCTCTGCCAGGAGGGAGTAAGAGTCAAAGCGAAGGAGAAGGGGAGAGAGGAACAGTACACCATTTCAAAGGAGCATGAGCGATGAGGTGCTGGAATGCTGAGGGAGAGTGCAGTACCTGTGGAAAAGGCCACGACTTATATCGGGACACAAGACAAAGAAGCAGCAGCTTGGAAGAGACAAGGCAGAGGCCGGGGTACACTACAGGAATACTCTTGGATGGTGGAAGCACATGCACACCTGGTATTGGCAGCTGACACTCATAGAAATCTGGCAGGCGCTGTCAAGCTCACTGACTGGGAGATTGTACGTCATGGCCAAGTGCAGTTTCCTGGAGGGTGAGATCCGCCACCGAGGAGCAGCCCTCTGAGAACCCTCCCTCAAACAGCCACAGACAGCATCCTCTTCCAGCCAGGAGCCAGCTACCCATGTCCAGGCAGGTGGTCTTCTCCAGAGGGCACCACAGCAGAGACCCCCCCAAACAGCTGCATTCCCCATTGCTGGCAGACTTGACAATCCCGTGGAGGATGACGCCCTGCTTTGTCACAAATGGAAGAAGAAGCCAGGCAGCCCCCAGAGCCAACCACCCCCACCCCAGCTCCAGAGGATGCAGGCAGGAGGCAGATGGGGTCAGACCACAGTGTGCTATTGGAGATCAGGAAACAATGAAGACCAGCAAGAACTTCTCTCTCAGCTGGTCCACTTGGACAGAGCATCCCTCAGGCCGGGAACACTTCATCACCTACGTGAGCCAGGACCCTGAGGGACCTGCCTGAGGGCCAGTACCAGGTTGATGAAGCAGAAGATCACAGCACTTCTTGCACCAACCCTTCAAGCCCAGCTGAAGCTGCTCCTACCCAATCCAGGTCTGCTCCTCCACCCTAGGCGATGTCCACAGCCCTTCCACAGCTTTCAACAGCCCTCACCTACCAGGCTACGACTACCAGGACTTTCGCAGCAGAAAGCAGGAAACTTCCCAGTCCAGACCCAGTTTCACGGATGCCACAGATGCCAGTCCTCACCCAGTGCAGACCAAGGACAAGACCCACTTACACTTCCTCCTTTCCTCCACCCCACCAGGCCAAGCCCATCAACGGGACAATCTGTCATCCAGTATTGGGCTGACATCTCAGTCCTGATGAAGGATCACGGGACTGAGTCAGCTCTCTGAGAGCTTCCTGAACACACCATCCCCTGTTGTACCTTTGGGGGCAAGCACCCCAATGGGTGCCTCAGACCAGCCACTTCAAGGCACAGCCACCTCCACAGTCCTGCCCCGCTTAACAGCTGAGGACCATGGACATGACTCAGAGTGACTGAGGAATAGTGTCAGAGACTAGTTGTTTACCTGTTTTAAGTTATCTTTGGCTTTAAGGCCTTTACTTGGTTCATTTTGCTTTATTTAATAAAAGTCATAAAGGTTTACCTAAGAAAGTTAATTTAAAGGTTATCTTTGCTTAACACACTTGGTTTTACTTTGGTTCATTTTTTTTACTTCATAAAGTGTTGGCTGAAAACTTGAAAAATGATTAAGCCTTTTGCATGCTTGTGGGATAGATAAGGATAGTTGTGGATAGATAACTCAGTGCAAGCATAGTTTAGGACTGTATGGTCCACCCATCCCAGCGATCCAGATGATTTTCTCCCCCTTTTATAGAAAACGCGTTGTACGCTAGGTGTCCTTCTACATACTCTAGACATACTTGCAGACATCCCTAAAATATACCCAGAACATCCAAATACAAACATTTTGTCCGTTATTTCCGTGCTACTGAACGCGTGTAGACGTTCCGTGTACCTTTTGTTTCCTCCTCTTTCCGTTTTCCAGCTGGCAGCGGGATGTTGAGATTGAGGGGAAGGCAGGAGGATGCAGAGCAGGATACAGAGGACCTTTAACGGTATTGATAACAGTAAGAACGTTTGTTGCCTGAATATGTTGCGGATGTTACATCGTACACGGCGGAAAGTTCATCCATCTCACCAAAAGTTTTGTTTGCAGACTCAAAACTTCTCTTGCTGTGGAATGAAATCGCAGTGGATGGATGCCTCAAACGGATAGAGCGTAGAAACACGTATAGAGTGGAATTAAACAACGATGCATGCGTTCCAATGGATGGCAAGCTTTTTTTAACGTTTTACATCCTCTTTGCATCCGTAAGTGCAGTGGGACCAGGCCTTTAAATCCTGGGGACAATTAATATGAATTTTGAATGACAATGGCTTGCTGACATTGGTGGGAGAGAGAGAGAGAGAGAGAAAGAGAGATCTGATCTAACCTCTCTCTCCCTCCCTCTTTCTCTCTCTCTCTTTCATACACACACACACACACACACACACAGAGGCAGGGGTGGGATTCAAATTTCTTAACTGGTTCTTGGGCGTGGGCTAATTTGTGGGTGTGTCTTGGTGGTCATGTGACTGACTGGGCATGGCTTGTATAAATATTATAAATTTTATGTAAATATTGAATTTTTTATGGAAAAGAGCAACTTTTACTCAAAATCAGGCAAAGAGGCAGGCAGATTGAGTTGCTCACAGAATCACAGATTCAGAAATCTGTGTTTCTGCCATTGGCTATCTGAGTCTGTCACATAAAGTTAGCTTGCAAGAAAACTCATAAAATTTGTTACCAAGCAAGCTAACAAAATTAACTCACAACGCACCATGTATGTAAATACTGATTTTATTAAAAAAGAGCAACTTTTACCCAAAATCAGGCAAAGCAGGCAGACAGATTCACAGATTCATTCAGAAATATATCTATCTGTCATCGACTAGCTCAGTCTGTCACATGAAATTTAATTGCAAGCAAACTCACAAAATTAATTCACAACACACCATGCATGTAAATATTGATTTTTTTTATTTTTTTAAAAAAGCAACTTTTACCCAAAATAAGGCAAAGCAGGCAGACTGAGTTGCTCACACAATCATTCAGTTATCTATCTGTCTGCCATCGGCTAGTTCAGTTTCTCAAATTTCCTTACCGTGAGTCTGCACTGAATAATAGAACCTTCAGTCCTAAGGGAGGTTCGGGCTTTGATTAAAAACAGAGCCGAAGATCGAAAGATTAGCTAGAAAGCAAGAAATGATTTCCTGCTTTCTAGCTAATCTAAATCTCCCGGCACAGCAGAACAGCTGATGGTCGGGGGAAAAAAAGGGAAAATAGCAATTTAGCAGGCAAGTTTGCCAGGTAAGGAGTGAGTGGGCGGGGAGAGTACCCGCAGGCCATGCAGGCGACAGAGCCTTGTGTTCGTGCACAGCCTAGATGAATTGCTTTGGGTGGGTGCTCTGGGGGTAACATTTCTCTGCGGACCACCAACATTTTCTCAAGGACCACTGGCCTAGAATACCTACATGAAAAGAGAGAACATAGAGAGAAAAACCAGGCACATAAATAGCAATGGAAAAGGGAGGAACAAAAAGATGTAGGATAAGCTAGATAAAATAAAGTGATGAAGAACAGAATGTTTCTATGAAAGGAGAGGAATAAAGGGACTGCCAAGAGGTAGAAACACTCATCAAAATTATATGAGGAAGAAGAAAAAGCTTGAAATCCTAAAAGAAAAGAAGGTGGAACATTCAATGGAAACAGAAACACTTTACCATATATTATATCCTACTGTATTGTAATTTCTACAGGGCTCTTCATAATAGGTATGTCATATTCTTGCTGCATCAATACCCAAGAAGAATGGGTAATTATTATATGAATCTTCTCAGTTATCTATCATTGGTGCAAATAGCTAAATTTTACGTTGCTGCAATGGAAACAAGGCACAGATGGGGCAAGACTGAACACTTATTATTTCTCCTTTTCCATTGTGTTTTTTTCCTTCTAATTTGCTGATTATGGATCAAAATAAATAAAATGTCAGGGTGGAAAGGTTACTCTCACTTGTTAGGCCATGGATTTCTAATCTGCTCCTTCCAGAGCATATTAAACTTAAATTATCGCTTGTCAACATTTGCAAGTTTTTGCTGGAAAAATGGCATCTGGTGTCAATTGGATATTTACTTTAAAAAAAAAAACAGAGGCATGAGAAGTAGACATTCAGAAGTAGAAACTTTCCTCAGTGTGCAAATATTTTAGTGGAATATATTTATTATCTTCTGGATATTTCTGCCCATCATTTAGCATTACATTTAACACAGAAATAGATAAAAATGAAGAAAGAAACAGGAGCCAATGCACTTCATTGAAAGAACAAAAAAAACCCAACCCATGCAAATATAAGTTGAGCATTTGGCAATCTTGTGCAAATTTTCCCTGCAGTAAATAGGCATTGCAAGGCTTTGGAAAGTTTTGATAGGAATGGAGAATAGAAAATTTAGGACTGAATTTGCTAATCACAATTTATTCCTGGCAATCATAGTAATCAAGACTCTCAGCACATAATGCTAGTACAATTAAACACATTATATAGTTATAGAAATGGGGGAGGGAAGGTTTGTTGAAACTTATACTAATTGGAAATTTTGCCCAGGAGGATGTACAACTTTCTTCAAGTGTGTAATAAAATTTTTTTATTTGCCACCCTTCTAGCTGTGGGGCTACTCTGAGTGGCTGATAACAGTAAAATGAGGAAAAATGTAAACATAATAGCAAATCAATGAAACAATAAAAATAAACAAGGAAAGCTGAGAAGGAGCAGGAAGCGCAGAGAGACGGTGGGGTCAGCTGAGTTGTCTAGTAGCCATTATTAGTGTGATATTCCTCTATTGGGTCCCAAGCCAACTGGCAGAGATAGGTCTTTGGGCCCTGAAGGATAGGATAAGACGGGCCAGACCTCACCCTGGGGTAAGGGTAGCGGAAGGTGTTCCAGAATGCTGATGCTAAAGCAGAGAGAGCTCTTCTCCTGGAAACTCTTGTCAGCCAGAGTTTCTTGACCTATGGGATATGCAGCAGGCCTCCTGTGCCAGCACGTGTAAGAAGGCTTGTCTTAGTGAGATGAGACAAGTTGGTGCCTTCCAGCAGTTTTTAATTACATTTCCTGTTGCTGCTGAAATCTAGCCATGCTGTCATGATGAAAAATATGCATATAGTCCAAAACTCTGGGGGAAAGAAGAGAAACCACCATCATGTTATCCTTAGAGAGTAAAAACCTGCTATAGAATCACACCTTGAAGTTTGAATGTAAATCTGATTGTATCACAGTCCACTAGCCAATAATATTTGCTGTACGAACATGATGCTTCTATGAATGTCAAAATAAGTATCTCTGGTTCTGAAGCTGAGTTTCATTACCATGTAGGATGGGACCAGATATATTCCCTGAGGATTGTTGCCAAAATGTATTATTTGAAGGCTGTGGCATTCCATTTAACAGAAAAGTTCCTTTCAGACATATATCAAGATGCATCAGTGCATCCTGACTTTTGCTAGCAATCTCCATCCATAAGAATGGATAAGAAAGGATCATTCTCTGCAGAGTTATGAGAATGGCTGGCCGTTTCATTTCTGGAGGAACTTCCAAAATTCAAGGTACAGGAGAGCTGTTGCTTGAAGATTTAATCTTGGTAAGATGCTTTTTGCAAAGATGTGAATTCCTTACAAAGCTTGGTCATGTGTCATCTGGGATATATAGAAAGTTTGATTCTGTTTATGTCAATGGTAAGAATTTAATTGACTTTGGCAAGCTGAATCATGCACCTGAAAGGAATTCTTGTGCTTTGTTTGTTTATAGTTTATTCTAGGTCACATTGGTTTCCTTTTTTTTCAACAAACCCTCTAATTACTTTTAATATCATGGTCTAGTTCTTCTAACAGTTTCCGGATTGCAGTGAAAGTTGAGAAACATGTACAGAAGGTGTAAATAAGAATATGAGGAATCCCCATGTCTATTTAGTGGATGCTATACTTAACACTAAGTGCCCATTTATACCCTTCTAAAATATTTATACTTTAAGAACTGCAGAAGAATGTCAGGTGTACATAATCTAGTCTTTTCCTTTTCTTTATGAGATTGAAAAAGGCTATTGTGGGAGACAACAACACTGTTGATAAATTGTGCTCTACATCAGTTTTGCAGCACAGTGTGCAATTTTATAAAGTATTAAAAACCTTTATGAAAATAGTATCAATATTAAAACAAAAGGGTGACATAAAACACTCAACAAAACTGGCTACGCTGCCAATATAATGCAGAACAATAAAGAAGCCAATCTTATCACCATCCTCTGAAAGGGTGAATTTGTGAAAAGGTCTTGTCTCAATTATCACTAAATGTGTATCTTTCAAGTGACGGCACATAAAGCAATATCTCCAATCATGATAGTTAAGTATGGGCAGGTTCTGGCAGATGATCCTTCTGTCTGGGCTCTGTGCAGAAACAGGAGTGCCCTTGAAAAAAAGAGAGTTGGGTATTGAATCTGTTGTTTTCCCACTTGAGTTGAAAATCCAGTGGGACTGATTCCCTGGTTACTCTACTTGAGCTCTGTTGTGTATCCCAACGAGTAACATCCTTGAGGGGGGGAAAAGAGCTAGACCTAGCAAATGGAAATAATAGGCTCATACAGAATAGGCTCATACAGAAGAAGGGATTGTGATTGTTCTATAGTGCACACTGATTGCATTTTGAACTGTACTTCCTATGATACCTCCTTTATAGGCAGCATTCCTGCAACAGTCCCATTCCCATTCCTGCTGTTGTGTGAAGAATACCAACAAAACCCAGGGGCTATGTCACAAAAAGTGTGCACATGATGAATATGTCAAACATATAAATCTGTCCCCCCCATTGTTTGCACCTCTCCTATCCAATCTGACAAGAAGAGCATGTTCTACGTCAGCTAGGAAGAGAAATCTGATGAGTCACAGAAGCATTTTTCTTCTGTGGCATCCATCCTTTGGAACATTATTCCTCCAGTACCCCTTCCCACAATAAGATTGGCCCCATCCCTGTTGGCCTGTGGCTTGTGATCAAGCTTGAGGCCCTAGCATGGGTTAGAGCCTATCTCCTGGTTGTATGAACAATATAGGTCAGGTCATACCCAGCCGCTATGTATTTCTATTTTTGTTTTACATTATGAATATTTTGCATTTTTATTTGTTTCATTGTAAGCCGCCTAAAACCAAAGTTATTTGGAGAGGGGGAGCATTCTGGTTTTGGATGCCCAAATTTATTTAGAACTTCTCATCAATTCCCAGAGGAGGGTCATTTGCTGTAGAGAAACTGAGACAATGATTAGCCAGATGCTTCTTCAGCAAAAATGCCGATATCCCCCTCCACACAAAGCCAGCCAGCAAGTGCCAGATGTCTCTGATCATCTCCTGGGGTTATTGGTTGAATCTATGTCATCCTTTTCCTAACCATGTTAGTCAGGGACAGCTAACCTGTGAGGTAAAAGCAAGGTCAGAAGGAGGGGCCCAAGGAGAAGAGATAATTCGATCTCCTGGATCCGGTCAAGAAACAGGGAGGTTTGCCTTTCTCTGGCCCCACCACCCCCAGCACTGAAAAATGCTTCTTCCTGCTCAAGGTCTCCCTTGCCAGCTGGCCCCTAAACCTTTAGGAACCCCCTTCGTAAACACAGGCTGAGTTGCTAATTGAGAAGCCAAGGCATTTGCCTGTCAGACTGTGCGATGAGCAATGCCTAGCCTGCCAGAGGGAGGGGTGGTGGTGCAGCAGGGTTTGTGTTGTCATCCCTGCCTCGCCTAGTGCAAACTGGCATGGAAGGGGTTAAAAAGGTGAAGGCCCCAAGCTTGATATTGAGGAACAGAAACGGGGGGGGAGGGTGTGCGTGTACGCGTGTGAGTGAGAGAGAAAGAACAGAACATCCTGTACCCTTGAGTATGGAAAAAAAAAAAACGGCCCTGTAAGGGCAGAGTGGGGGTGGGGGAATGGAGGCAGGCAGGCGCTGCTGTAGGGAGAGCAGCTGTACTGAAGGCGTGTAAGAGGTGTGTGAGTGTATTTGTGTGGGCTTGAGAAGGTTGAGTCCATGTGCACAGACAGAGAATATGGAGACTGGGAGAGGGAAATAATAACTTTGTCAGAAGACGAGCTCCTCTGTTACATTTAAAAAGACCCTTAATTGGTTAATCAAATAATTCTGCATCAATGAAATCGGCAGAATTGACCTGTGGCTGGAAGAGGAATTTCTTGAAAGGGGCACAGAAAGGCAGACACCCTTCGTTTGCAGAGGCTGCCCGTAGGTATTGCTGTGAAGACTGCTTTTCAAGAAGGCTCCTGCCTCAGCTGAGGAGAAAGGAGGATGGCTCCTCTGAGATGGTGCTCACCACAGTGGCAGGTTTGAGTGGTCCTGAAAGTAAAAATGGAGAACTTCAAAGGAGAGATTATTGAGAAGCTTCCTTTAAAGGAAGGTATTAAAGGTTGAACAAAGCCCTTTTATTCGTGATGATCATATAGCAAAAAAATAGTAAAGTCACCCTTAAATGTTTGCATCTGGATCAGACTTCAGAGAGAAGTCCTGGGCCCCCAGTCAAGCCAGTGAGCAGTGGGCTGTAAGTGTCACTAACATGGCTTCCTAGGGAAAGCATCTATGTTGCCCGTTGAAGTGCCTCTTCCTTTCCTCAATATCTAGAGGCTTCAATTATTAAACCTAGGCTTATCATCTATCTCTCTACAGCCACTACCACAAAGTCATAAGGATGCTGGTTCAGGCTGTTATCAGTCATGGAATATCTCTTAAAGAGCCAGTTGTGCGAGGCCTGTGAAATCCAGTGGGGATTTTTCACAACACAATCAGAGGGTGGGAGTGTGCATTCTGCCAAATGTGCTCATTAAGTCTAGAATAAACATAACACGGGGCAACAAGAGCCTTAGCAACAGCATCATTAAGAAATGATAGTGATTAAAGAGTGACTCCAATAATACCACGAAATAAACAACCCTTGTCAAAAAAAAGTGTCTCTGAGAACATGAAGAAAAATTATACTGAGGTGTTACCAAGCAGAAGATTGTTTAATAAGGAGATTTTGATAATGTGACAGTGGACAACGGACAACGAATAGGAGCTGATGTGTGGTTTGGGGAGCTAAAAGTATGTGCAAGCAGAATTTTGATGGCAGGAGTTATTTTTATCGTGAATAAGATGTTCTGGGTTAGGAAGGGTCAAATTGCATACAATAGGTCACAGAATTGTTTGCATGGATTATAGAGTTGTTTTGCATGGCCTGAATCACAACAATTCTTCGATCTAGCATAAAGTTATTTGCATCCACACTCACAGCTAGTACATAGATGCAGTTGTTCCCACAGGCAAATTTGTTTTTCTTTTAAGTTATGGAGAAAGTGAAAGACCAATGTGTCCATTGTAACATTCCTACAATCTTTTTCCCTTATACATACATGTGTGCCCATGTGCTGGTTTTTGTATGTGATGGCAGTGACACATATACAAATGGGCATCTCTGAAAACATTTACAACTTGTCTTGTAAAAGGCTCAACTTGTTTTTCTTAAGTTGCTGGTGAGATCCTAGGAACTGCTAAAATAGAGTCTTGTCAGCAAATACCATTTGTAAATCATTAGATATTGACAAACTACAAGTGTATGTCTGCTAATGAAATCACTGTCTCACAAGTGGCACTTTGCAGGAGAATTGTATTATTGTATGTATTATTTGTTAGATTTATATCCCTCCCTGTTTCCAGGGGCTCTAGTTTGCTTATTATACAATGTACTCCCTTCTCCGCTTTTTCTCCACATAGCAACCTTGTAATAAGATAGGCTAAGTGAGAATGACTGCTCTAACATCACCTAAGCCAGGGGTCTCCAACCTTGGCAACTTTAAGACTTGTGGACTTGTAGCTTTGCTGGCTAAGGAACTCTGGGAGTTGAAGTCCACAAGTCTTAAAGTTGCCAAGGTTGGAGACCCCTGCCTTAGGGAGCTTCCACAGCTGAAAGTGAACCCGAACCTGTATTTCCACCACCCCCTTGTTTTAAGCCAACATCTTAAGTGCTACATCACAACATTGATGCTGATCTTATTCTGTCCCCTAATTTTCTCCTTGTCTTTCACCATATTTCCTGGAAACAAACACATCTTTAGTAGAAATTGCTTTGGATTCTTGCCTTAGGATACTCTTCCCAAACTGTTGTCACTTTTTGTAAAAGCTGGAGCCCTACCGGAATTGCTGTTCATCTCCCTCTCATAAGTTCATTCGTTCATATCTTCACTGCAAAATACTTCAGCGTGCAATAAGCATATGAACAAAGGGTTCATTTCAGGAACAGGACCTTATATCAGAGCTGATTCTTCTATATGCCAAATTTTTGCATTCTGTAATAATTCACATCTCTAAGAGGTCTGCCAGACTGAAGCACCCACTAGAACACATGCAAGATAAGAACCCTGCTGATCACATGATGTTGTCATTGGGACTTACAATCATGAACAGTTTCGTTATAGCCTTGGTCAGTGGCATAGCTAAGGGTGTGAAAAGGCTTCAGAAACAGCAAATGCCACTGCCTTGTGCTTACAGGAACAGTCTGTACTCTTATTCAAAGGATTCTTGAAAGTTAGCATACTATATTTTATTCCTTTGCATGATTTTACCATTGCATGATTAGGTAAATCTTGCTGAGTGGGAAATATATAATAAAAACAAATCCTTTATTTTATTTTATTTTTTGGTTAAATTTTATTGATTTTTAAGGACAAAACTTTATTTTTGTGGATGAAGGAAAGATGGGTGTTTAATAGACACCTGAAGGGAGAGGATAAAGCACTAAATAGCTGACCAGCAGTAACACCTACCTGACAGTGGCCTGTTCTCAAGTACTGGCAAGAAATAGCAAGCTCTGATTAGCTGATGGGTTGAAAGATCTATGCAGACTTTCAGACATAGAAACAATCCTGTGGTTATAGCATCCTCTTGTCCAAATGATTCTGGAAATTGTCAAGATGGTCTGGATCATTCTCAGGTGTGTTTTGAACTGCATTCAGAAGAATTCAGAGACAGGGAAAACCTGATCATCTGGAAGTGCTTTTTGGTACCTTAAGGAGCTAGGTTGCAATCCCAGTCAACTGGTGTCAATAACTTGCAATCTTTCATGTTCTGTGAGCGGTCTTATACTATTCTTATTAGAGTTCTCAGGCTAGAGAGATAGAGTTGTCACCTTGTGTCATGATTTCCATCTGAGATCACGAAAGCTGGATATGAAGCTGGGGAAAAAACAAAATCCTCAAAAGAGACAAAAGCCAATTTCCAAAGAATTGGCTTCCTTCATCTGCAGCTTTTTCTTTCTGATTCATTGGGATGCAGCCTAAAGAAACACTGCTTCCTGGGAGTAGAGGGGCTACCACTCAACTCAAGAGTTTTGCTGCCCTCTTCTGGAGTCTCCCAAATGTTTTTCGAAGACCTAAAACCACAGTAAATCTATCCCAGCCTGAAAAATGAGGCATAATTGTATGGGGAGTGCCATCATACCCTCTTCTAATAGGCAATGTGTCATAGTGGGACTTTCTTCTGAGTAAAGAGATTTGTGTGAGCATGTGTTTAAATGCCACATTAAATCCATTTCTGAAAAAGTAAATGTGGTTATATCCAGTAGCTATATTTTATTCTTTGTTATTGAAATAAGTACTTCGCTGAAGAAGAATTTTAATGTTCAAAGTGTAGATATTTTGAAGTCATACTTTAGCTTTTGGCTAAAGCTTTTTGTTTTGTTTTGTTAACATAAGTTTAAAGGGTAATCAAAATATTTTGCTGCCTGAGACAATAAAGAATAGTTCATCCCTTTACCCTTGAGCTACATCTCATATACAAAATCCATCAGAATTGGAAATTTATTACTTATTTACTGGTGGCAGTTATACTTCCACAAAAACGACTTCATCAGGCTTACAAATAGTACAACAAATAAAGGAAAAATAATCTCCTCCAAAATAATAACACTTTAGCTAAACATTTCTAAGACAAACACTTGAGCAGCAGGGAGAAGAAAACAAAAGTTTTAGCCAAAAGCTAAAGTATGACTTCAAAATATCTACACTTTGAACATTAAAATTCTTCTTCAGCGAAGTACTTATNTTAGCCAAAAGCTAAAGTATGACTTCAAAATATCTACACTTTGAACATTAAAATTCTTCTTCAGCGAAGTACTTATTTCATATCCCCAAAGAAAATGAGGTATGTATGGAGGAGAAAGAGTGATTTCTAGCTGGATTTTCAGGTAGTTGCAGCACATCAGTTTGAGAGAGCTGATTTTCTCTGGTTGACAGTGGTTTTCTAAAGTAACAAGCAGTGGGTCCTTTTTTAACTTTGCTTGCTCCCCACTCCCTCTATAGGTAGAAAAATGCAACAGATGGAGCTAGCGAACTCGCCATGTGCAAAGCCTTCTTCCACTGACTAATTATTCTCCTTAACATCTTTTTATTCCAAATAATGATGCCAAGAATTTGGGAGGCCCAGATCTCAAAGTGTTTTCATGATATCAGGAGGAGAGGAGAAGATTCAGAGGCCTAATCCTGATGATGATGATGATGTGCCAGAGTTGTCATGAAGGGTACAAGTGACATCACAAACCATGTGAGGTGTAGCATTGTTACAGGTGAAGGAAGGGTTGGCCTGAAGTCAGGGCAGGGTTCCATCAGATTTCCTGGAAATTTAAAGCAATATGAAGTACAATGAGCTGATAACTACTAACAACATGGTATCTGCAGCTACCGGAGCTACAGCCATCTATTTGGTGTCGAAGGCTCTCCTAGCAATTCTAAGAAGCCCTCCCTTCAGCCCTGATTCAATGAACTTAGCCAGTGAGTTAAATGAAATAAGGACTGAACCTGCTCACAATGTATGTTCTTGCTGTTGCTCTCCTTTTCTTCTTTCCAGGCTTCACAGAGACTGATATCCAGATGAGAAGTCTGACGATCAGAGATTCGTAGACACAGTTCTGATAAGATACCTCCATTACAGATATTAGGGAAGCCCTGGTGGAAACCCTAGGACTGAAGTCCTGTATATTTACATCCAATGTCTCATTTTCCTACCTTTATTTCTGTAATGGACTGACAGCCAATCTTTTCTCATAGTGACAAATGCTTGACCCCTGGGTATTGCCATTTAGGTGGACCAACTCATCTCAAGCTCGTTGATTTTAATCTTGCCAGTTCTTACCTTCACATCAGCTCTCTAGTTTCTCCTTCCCTAGAATTCTCCAACTCCCTTGAACCCTAAGGTGTATCCCCTCTTTTGTCTAGGCACAAGGAACTGATAGGGTCAATGTCTCTTTCCAGCCTTCATCTGTATTTTGGCCGGGACTGACAAAGTCTCTTTCCTTCCTGATTTCCTGGAGAAGAAAGGGAATGTTTGTCTTCCTAGCAGCAGGAAATGGGTAGGGTTTCCCCTAGTCCAAAAGTCTTCTACTCAACTTCAGCCACTGGAGATTTGAGAATAGGAATGTCAATCTCATTGTGACAACAGGAAATAGGTAGGGGAGAACTTCTGTCTCTGATGTATCTTTCTCATCTCTCAGTCTGGAAGTTTCCCTCTAGTTTCAGGTAGGATGGGATGGAGTCTCCGTTTCTCAGTCTCTCAGTAGCAATCCAACCACCTCCCTCAATCTCCAGCCAGTTATCATCATCTGAGTATGAAGAATTATTAGGTACAGGTGCCAAATTATAAGGCCAGTCTAGCAGTTTGGGCTTATGCAGGTAGTGGAAATGTGAAAGTTGATATTCCCATCTGCTGTGGATGTTCTCAACCACTTCTCATGTTTTTGCTGTTTCTGGGTCATCTTTCCAGTGTTGACTATCATTTGCCATCCTGCTTTTAGGCTCTGTGCTTTGAATTGACAACCTTCCCCTTCCCACTTACCTCTTCTAATTTTTCCTGGAACACTGTGGCTGTTAAGTCTGCTTTACCACTGATGAATCATCTTGATTGTTGAACTAAAATAAAATAAGGGGAAAGAAAAAGAGAACTGGGAAATGCACACAAAGCACTTGCTAACTGTATTTTATTTGGCCAAAGGTCACTGGGGAAAAGAAGCATGTGGCAGCTGTAGGGCCACGTAAGGCGGAGAAATGGGGGTACAGGACATGCTGACCAGAGCAGGAATGTCAAAAGTTTAAAGCAATTGTTTGCTATCAAAGAATCATTGTCATTTTATTGTAGCCACATTTTAAAACAAACACTACATTAATTTATCAGTATCTGCTTTGTAAAGAACCATTGAGTCCAGCTGGGCTGCTGATTATGACATCCATCCAAATATTTCCTTCTTCCATAATGTTTTTTCGACTTCTCACTTTAACCAATTGTTCTGGATCCAAGTACTAACCAAGACCGACTTTGCTTGATTTTCAAGAGCAGCCAAAATTGGCTAGAAGGTATCACCTACTGAGGTGTATAAATAATGACCTGTCTAGTCAAGCATTTTGTCCAAGAACAACCCAGTATGAACCATATAAGGACACTGTATTAGAAAGAGGCACAGTTGCAAGTGGGGGGTATGGTGGGGGGTGGGGCAGAAGGGAGATTTGACATCAACAACACAAATGATGCGGAGAGCCTGGAAAAAATGCAAAGAACATAGAAATGATAAGGGGATTGGGGCCTAAACCAGGGGTCTCCAACTTTGGCAATTTTAAGTCTGGTGGACTTCAACTCCCAGAATCCCACAGCCAGCTGGGGTTAGGGTTAGGGTTAGAGTTAGAGTTAGGGTTAGAGAATGAGGTATGTCTGGTCTAACAAAGAAGGATAAGGGGTGATATAATAATGGTCTTCTGGTACTTGGGGGCAATCATAGGGAGGAGGGGGTCAGCTCATTCTCCAAAGCACCTGAGAGCAGGACAACAAGCAATGTGGGGAAGCTAAGTACAGAGAGATCCAATCTGGAGCTAAAGAGAAATTTAGCTGTAATATGTAGCTGTAATATAATACTTATAACAGTATGATCTCAGGTTCCAATATTATAAAAGGTTATTATTCTTTTTTTCTCTTTTCTTTAATTTTATAGTCTTCTCCTATGAACCAATGCATTTATTTGCTTATTATATAAGTAAAAAGCTCCAAAAAATTGCAACATGTTCTTACAGAGTTTGATTATTTTAAATGCCCTTTTAAACCTTTTTTGTCCCTATAATATTCCTTTTGAAATGCAAAGACTGGTAATACACCAGTGTATTAGCACTGTAGATTGGCATACATTAATAATTATGTTGGCAGAATTTTTAATCATTCTTGTCTTTCCTATTACCTATTTTTAACATCTTATGATATCACTTTGTTATTTGTCTTATGATTTATGTTGATTGTTTTTATTTAACATCTTATGACTATCACTGAGTGTTGTTTGTTATGATTTGTGATGATTGTATTATGATTATGATCATGATTTATCACTTGTTGCTTGAAGGTACACTGAGAGTCTATGCTCTGGAGACAAATTTCTTATATGTCTAATCACACTTAGCCAATAAAGAATTCCTATTCTGTTCTGTTCTGTTCTGTTCTGTTCTGTTCTGTTCTACTCTACTCTACTCTATTCTACTCTACTCTATTGAATCTGGCTTCCCCATTGACTTTGCTTGTCCGAAGTTCACAAAAGACAATCATAAGCTCCTGGGACATAGCAATAGTCATAAATATGAAATAGTTGCCAAGTGTTTGAATTTTGATCATGTGACCATGGGGATACTGCAATGGTTGTAAGTGTGAAAAACGGTCAAAAGTCACTTTTTCAGTAAGTGAGAAAAATGGTCAAAAGTCACTTTTTCAGTGCTGTTATAACTTCAAATGGTCACTAAATGAAGTGTTGTAAGTTGAGGACTGCCTAGATATGTAGGATGTTCCAGCGCAAAATGTTTTCACAGAAATTTTAAACCACCTTCGATTTCCATGGAATTGGAATTTCATTTTTGAATTATTGCTTCCAGGGCTATCTACAGATTCTTTCTATACTGTATCTGTAAAAGCAAGTGTTCCAGGAGAGCTCAAACGGCTTCTGATGTCCCTCAGTCCCAACCTCGATGATGACACCAAGAGGATGACACTTCGTAATATCGCTCAAATTATCTACTTGACAGAATCTGAGGTGAAAGTCCTACATTACATATATAGGACCCTCTGTGGCGCAGTGGTTAGAGTGCAGTACTGCAATACTGCAAGCTACTTCTGCAGCCAGTTGCCTAGAATTTGGCAGTTCAAATCCCACCAGGCTCAAGGTTGACTCAGCCTTCCATTCTTCTGAGGTGGGTAAAATGAGAACCCAAGTTGTTGGGGGCAACATGCTGATTCTGTAAACTGCTTAGAGAGGGCTGTAAAGCACCATATAAGTCTAATTGCTATTGCTATTACAAGACGTATTGTAGAAAGTGATGAGAAAGGTTGAACCTTATGCAGTTGCACAGGTCTATAATCCAATATCTTCCGCCTTAAAGTTCTATTGTTATCATCCCTCATTCCATGAGAGACCAGTTTCCAAGATTATGTACTTTTTCTGGAAAAGGAGATGAGGGATTCTGTAGAGATCAGCCTAATGTTCTACTGGGAGATATTTAAACTGCTTTCATTGGGAAAAATGAAAGCTAAATTTTCAGCAGAACCTGAAGGGTAATAGATTACATCTGATAAAATCAGCAATTCCTATCTGTACATCAGCCTTCTGGGAAAATCAGACTCTGGCTGGACCTGGAACAGATATTGGAATTACTGTTCTATTACTGCATTGTGCATCATTCATGAAGTCCTTGAATGTGATGGGGAGACTACCTTTGTCCAATTAAAGGCAGGTAATGAGGATATATTTCATCCAAGGATAAGCCTGGGATCTGTTTATACTCAGAATACAATACAGAGGTCTTTTGGAGATCAACTGATTCCCTCAGCTCTTTTTTGAACTTTGGGACATTAAATGTAAATTAAGTACTTGTCCCCTTGGTTTAGAGATCAAATCCCAAATCCCAGTGACTCTCATGGTAAGATTTTTTTTTAACCCTCCTTCCAATTGACTTGCCCAGTGATCCTTGATCCTATATGAGTCTTGCCAAAACTAAAGCTCTCTATGCTCTATTTTTTACTACAATTCCCCTCAGTGCAGTACAGAGTTGATGGGGTTTGTAATTAAACACCTTTAGCGAGTGGGAAGAGACCGTCTGTCCTATACAAGTGTACCCATAGGGGATATCAAAAAAAGTCAAGATGGCAACTGCTCCCAGGATCTGCAGTCCCGTCTTGAAACTGAATTGCTTTTCAAGGTCAGTGTCAATAGAAATGTATTGGATCCCTTTTGACAGTTACTACTTTACTGTCTTTATTTTGGTCCATGATTTGGTAGCTTAACCATCAAATCTCACATCATGCAGGTCAGATGGTGTTATGGTGGATATGACATATTTGCCACATTTCAAGTGTGGTGATTGATAAGGCTGATGTGCCTAGCCACATGATTGCTTCTTTCTTACTTCCTAGGCAAGTAGTTGCACCAATGAAGACATAAAATTAGTGGCCTCTTTCCTGGATGATAGGGATAAAGAGACTAAAACTGAGACTCTGAATGCCCTCAAAGCCTTCACTGCCATCTGGAAGTTTAAAATCAAAATCCAGGTAAACATTTTTGGAAATGCTGTATGGATCCCAAATGTAACTCTAGGACTCATTTTTTGTAGTAATAATCTTATAGATTCAACTTATTTATTAAATTAATATATTATCTGTCTCATTGATAAAGGTGACTCTGGGCAGCATATAAATCATATACATATGTAACTCTTATATGTAACTGACATTAAGGATGTTAGCAGCTGTGTAACCATTCATAAGGATTCTGACTTCAGCGCACTTTTGCAGATGTGGTTTTTTTATCCTGTATTTGCTATTGACTTATGATTTGCTTCCTTTTGGGATGTTTTTAGGGTGTTTTTTTTCAAAGTATGTTTTGTATTTTTCTTTCTGAATTGTATTTGATTTTTTTGTCAGTCACTCTTGGACATTGCAAGGACTCAGTGGCTCAGTGGCTAAGATGCTGATCAGAAAGGTCGGCAGTTCAGTGGTTCGAATCCTGTTAGTGCCACATAACGGGGTGAGCTCCCGTTATTTCTCCCAGCTTCTGCCAACCTAGCAGGTTGAAAGCATGTAAAAATGCAAGTAGAAAGAAACCATTGGTGGGAAGGTAACTGTTCCTTGTGCCTTTGGCATTTAGTCATATTGGCCACATGACCACAGAGAGGTCTTTGGATAGAGCTGGCTCTTTGGCTTTGTAACAGAGATGAGTACTGCCTCCCAGAGCCAGAAACAACTAGCACATATGTGCGCGGGGAACCTTTACCTTTTACTAGGACATTATTAGAAAGAATGGGATAAAAATAATTTTAATGAATAAAATGAACACAGCTATTTAATGCTCTACTTTATATATTTTCCCTTGTGGTGAAATATGGTCTATAAACTAATTCAATATAGAAAGTGACACGGAGGGGGGAAAATGTACCATTTTCTAACAATCTACTGAGTCTATACGTAATTGCTTGCTTTTGATTACCAAAGGAGCCCTTTTAAAATAGGATTACCTGGCTAAGTATAAATATGTGAATGAGGTTAGAGTTAAAGTTCCTTGCCAGAATCTTCCCCATTTTCCCAGTTGGTCTATTAGACAACATTTTGTACATAATAGTAGCAATGGAAATGTGGGTTATTATATGCTAGTGATATATTATTGATAGTAAAATCTCATCAAATTTATGAAAGTTAAATGTTGTATAAATGTATATTACTTCAAGACTGATATGGTGACATACAGTAGTGATATCCCTAGGTTTATACCTTAAAGTTACTTGAAGCAAACTGATGAAACTAACCAACTTAAAAATTAGAGGAGTTAAAAGGTGGCCTTGATTAGTTCCACATGATATCGTAACAGTCAAAGTGGTAATTTCATTTGTAATAACTCAGCAAAGGAAATTGAATACCACAATTTGATCCAACTGATAAAAGAGGAGAAAATTTGCATTCAGGGAATATATGTTTTTTTAAAAATCTATTCTACCATTTCTAATGGCTTATTCAGTAAAACCTCCACCATTAATTACATTTTTTCTCAATTATCAGATGCTTGACATTTTTTTAAATAAAATGAGACTGTGTAGGATGGATGATGTAAACCAATATTGCTGACAAAGTATATAACGGGGTTGGAGTTAATAATTCTGCATCCACATTTAGCAGGCAAATTGCAGAATAATGTGTACAGTCTGGAAGTTTAGTGTTCGTGGCAACTGGACTTCTTTTCTTTTTGGCTTGAAACATTTTGCTGCTTATCCAAGTATCTTCTTCAGAATGAAGACTGTTAGTCTGTTATTCTGTTGGGTCTCAAATCAAAAAGAAAAGACAACCAGTTTCCATGAGTTAACTTCCAGACATCTCTGCCTGGATGACTGGGAATCATCATTAAAATATTGTGCACAGTGAGCATGGTCTTTACCTGTCTTCAAAGTCCCAGTTTTATAAACCTCACTAAAGAAACTTGGAAAAGCACCTTTTAAAAACATCATTTTGGATTTTGAAATGTACTGGAGCAGAAACATCAAAATAGGTGTAAGAAGATAACCAGGAGTTTTTCCTGTTTTTAAAGCAATATCTATTATTCTTTGGCAAGATGGAAGTGCAGCCCAATAACAACCTGATTGGTCTTACATAATCTTAGGAAGTGTTATGTTATATAAAAATAGATTACTTTGTTCCTTTGGTTGTTTTTAATTCAGTTTTATGTAATCAAGAGTAACATTTTTTAAAAGTTGATTTATTGACTCATAAACTATCCATCTCTCTATTTCCTGGGCATTCTCTGTGGTTTATATAATAGATTACATAGTTACAACTATTTCAGATGAAAGGTTAGTCATTACCTTTACTTTTCGTTTGTTCACAATACTTTTACTTCATATTATTCAGTGTTTTTGTTTCAGAACAGAGCTAGTTGTGTTCCTATGTAGCAAAAATAAATGCTATGTGTAACTGGGATTTTGAATTATTTGCATATATGCTCAAAAATATATTTTCCTGTTTCAACATGCCAAATTTTCTTTTTATAGCGCATTATAAATAAACATGACCACACATACACTCTCACACACACCTTAAAGGAATTCCAAAGAGCCAAAAAGTTTACAGCCCATTTATAATACAAAAACTTAAAAACTTGTGAATACTTTAATAAAGTTATAAGTATTTAAATATAATCTGAAAAAAAAATAAGAGATCCACAAGGAAATGCAATAAACAATCAATTAAAAAAACCTTCTGGATTGTTTATTTCTTGTTCTCCTACAAATGTAGAGCAATTGTGAATCAGAACTACGATATACCAGTAGTAATTCAATTTTAAATTTCCACTTATGTAGACTAAATCAACCCATTTGATGGATAAAATACTGTTCTTTTGAGGAAGGACATGCTTTTCATGTACAACAAGGGAAGTTCAAAAGTAATGTTTCAAAGTGTTACTTTACAGAGTAGTGGAAGCTTGGAACCAACTTCCAGCTGAGGTAATGGGTCAATCATTTGTAACTAAGTTTAAGCATGCTAGGGATAAACACATGTTCATCACTTGACAAAAAAATTTAAAAATAAAAAATTCAAGGGGCAGACTTGAAGGACCACTAGGACTTTTTCTGCCACTAGTTTTCTATGCTTTTCTGTCTCTTAGAATGAGCTACTCATTCTAAGTATCTGCCTACTCTTAGTGGTATATTTAAGATATTTGGCTTTCACATAACTAATAGACAAGCCATATTAGGCTGAAACTAAAAAGGAAAAGAAAAAATAAATATATACACACATGTTCACTAACATTTCCAAAAAGTAAAATAAAGATGAAACCAGTTGTTTTGGGCAGGCTGACACAAATTTTTAAAAGCTAAACCAAAATCTCCTTCCACTGAATTTACAGTTAAATTTTCAGTGAAAAGACATTCTTCCAGCTGCCAGTAGAAGGCACTATGATCAAGAGATATGTGTGTGTGTGTGTGTGTGTGTGTGTGTGTGTGTGTGTGTGTGTGTGTGT
>BHFT01040512.1:36713-46996 GCA_004320025.1 Laticauda laticaudata
TATGTGTGTGTGTGTGTGTGTGTGTGTGTGTGTGTGTGTGTGTGTGTGTGTGTATGAAGCACTGCAGTTAACTTTAGAGATGTATCCTTAAAAAGTCCAAAGTTAACTAACTGTTGACATTGTGCCTCAATTCTCAAAGCTTGTCAATTCTTCTTACGTATCTTTCTTTGCAGGAATATGTCCCCCAAATCATTGAGATTGTGACAAGCAACTGGGACAACAGTCTGCAACTTGCTGGTTTGAAGCTGCTGAATACGTTGCACATACCAGATCACACACACACATCATTGAGAACACAGCTTACAAACTTTATGGACATTCTGCTCACAGCGAACACTTCGACCAAGGTACACAACACACAGGCACTTTCTTCTCTTGCAATAAGCCCAGGAGTTTGAGACTAGCTAAGCTTGGAGCAGAGCAAAAATACAGCTTAATGTCTTTAAAGAGATCTAATAATACTCAGCATCTTTCCTCTAAATGCATTCATTAACTGCAGTCATTCAGCTTCTGATTTAATCTAGTTCTCTGACTCAGTTCTGAACCTAGTTTCTGAACCACCTTCCTGCCCTATAAGCTACCTTCTGTGGTTCATTAAGCATATTCGGTCCACACTAAATAACATTTTCCCCTGATCTTTTAAAAATTATTCGTATTATTTGTTTACCTTGAGATATCCTATTCTTTGCTGTTGGCTTGCTCCAATTCATTGATGTTGCCCTTTTAACTGAATGAAAATGACCATATCCTGAATATCAGAAATAGAACAAAAAAAAGGGGGGCCAGAGTAAAATATTGATCAGTCTTTATTTAGGCTTTTCCAGAGCACACTATTCTGTGCCCCAATTGCTATTAGCTACTCATTACTCATGAGCACTCGTTATACTCAGCCATCATTGGAGTATGCTTTTGTAGGTGTAGGTGTACATGTGTGTGTGTGTGTGTTTTAACATCTGCAAAAATAAGAATCCTGAAGCCTGCTAAGATCTCTCTGTATTGGGTAAGTGGTGTCAGTTTGGTTACAACAACATCCTCAACACTAGAAATGCAGAGAATAATTATTAGAATTCGTGCTGCCTCTCACTTCACTTATCAAACCAGCTTTGCATAACTGCTGCCAAGTCTAGAAGCATTACATAGAATCCTCAACCAGTCTGATTCATGACTACATTTTGCGACTGGTAATTTGTCATAGATGCTCTGGAGGCCTGCCTTTATCGGCATCTATTGATAGAAGTGCTCTTCTCCTCATGCCTTTTCTATAGACAGGCAGGAGACGAAAAGTAAAATCTGAAAGGGGAAAAAGTTGTTTTTCAGCAGAATAGATTTCTCCTTCTGCTGTGTGTGATATGTTTTTTACCTGAGTGGTCTTGGACTATAAATAAACTTCCAACTTTAATTTCCCTTTCCCCCACATGCAAATGAATAGAGGATATCAATCGATTTGCTGGCATAGGGAAGAGTTGATGCACTGAGCATTGCAAATTGGCTTTTCAGGAACTCAGGGTTCCTGGATGCCGGGCTATTTTCCTTCAAGCTATCACTGAAAGGATATGAAGTCTGTACTCTTTACTGTTATTTTGACTTATAATAGTTGGATGACTCTTGATTGATGCAATAAAGCCCTTATGGGGAAATGACCAGGAACAACAACAACAACAAAAATTGCCAGCAGTGCCTCTTTATTTGCTAGAGAGCTTTAGTTATAAAAGGAAGGTAGAATGCTCTTGTTTCTACACGGCACTTTCTAAAATGGATCTTATCACCTGTTTTATCAGGTACAAGTTCTCAAATTTCTTCATACACTCATTGAGAAGGAAGACTTGCTATATGACATCATGAATTGCCAGGTAAGAAGTTTGTGTTGGGGTGGGAGGCAACAGTAGGACATAGCAGGAATTGCCGGGATCACCAGAGAGGTTTGGGGGTTGGGTTTCACTTTTTCATAATCTTTTATTTATTTAGAATATGGCGTTGTTATATTAGCCAGGACACTACAATATTAATGCAGAGTGCTAGTTTGGCTGCCTGTTTACTAGCTCTGTTGGATACACGCTTGCATGCTTTCCAAGATGCATCACAACAGGGCAAGTTAGTTTCACACTAGAGACCAAGACAGGTAGCTCTTCCAGCAGGGTCATCCAAGATCCCCTTCCTCCATCAGAGCCACCTCATAAACAGGTGTTGCAACTGGAAAGGGTCAGAACCAGCAGGAATCTGACTGACTGCATTATCTCCCACTGAAGTGGTATCTATTTATGTACTCACATAGAACATGCTTTCAAACTGCAAGGGGGGCAGAAGTTGAGGCAAGCAATGGGAGTTTACCCCACATGCAGTGCTAGGACTTGAACCGCTGGAGCAGAGACCATCTCCAGTATCACTGAGTCATAGCATCTCTAGTTTCTTCTTAGAATCTGACTACATAGCAGCAATTTATGAAAGCTTGACTTCCTAAGTTCTAGAAACCTATGAAATATAATTTAAAGCCCTGTTTTATGGCTGAAATCAGCCAGAAAGCCTTCTAATCTGGCAAGTCAAAATAGTTGCCAAATAAAAGTCAGATCAAAAGCAGAAGAAATAAGAATGTCCATTTGTCACACCATATAGTTAAACTCTGCTAATCCATTTTTCTAGTTTCCTGAGCCTGGTTAATGGTGTCCTTGTGAGTGTGGTAATTCCTAGGAATAATTCTAGAACCAAGCTTGCATAACTCATAGTTTCATCTTTTCTATATTTTGGAGTGTGTGATGGATTGGGCATCAGGTTCAAGGCTTGTATCAGCTTGCTGTAACCCAGTTTTATTGCATTTGGTCAGTCATGAAGAGCATTGGTTAAAATCACAGGCAACTCACACAGAGACTACAGTTAATAAGATTGAGATTTCAGTGAGCAAATTCAAATGTTACTGTAAAGCTACTGTATGTTTTTAGAGACCTAGATATTGCTTAAGGAGAACTTCCAGATCCTGCAGAATCTGTCTCAGCTATTCCTAAAATCTGAATCTGACTGTCGACATCTTCTGGGTTCTAATGTAGGAAGATAGGCACAATCAAGCACTTAGCTGTCATATTCTTGGCAGTGGGCTTGATCTAGCCTTGTCCCTGTTACTCATCATGAATATGCAAGCTCCTTCTAGACCCGATCCAGAAATAGCTCTTCTTCCTCAATTTTATCTGAGAGGATGTAGATGAATACAGAGATAACCTTGACAAAAGCAATGAAGGGTTATTAGGAGAACCATTACGCGAAAGTAACTGACAACTCAGTCCTGGGAAAGGAAAAAGCATGGGGGGAAAATTCAAAACAATGCTATGTTGATTATGTTTGGTATACGATAGGCAGAAGAAAGCTCTGGCAGGCTTTCAAGCTATGTTATTATACCCTACAACAGTACAATTGTATTCTTGTAATCCTTGTCATGTAGTATCCTGATCTGGCCTACATCAGAGGGTGGACAGGTATGCATTGTGACACTGAACAGTAGAGAAGCTGTCCATCCACTTCTCCTGGATAACAGGCTGAACTAGCGTGCAGAGAACGTGATTACAGCCATTTAATGAAATTCAGGGCACCTTTAATTATGAATTTAAACAAACTGATATCTTATTTTCCTTCCCTTTTTTGTGATAACATGCAGTGTCCAGCTTGAGAATGGGGTAGCCAGGGTTAGTGTTACCTTTCACCCCTTGAGCTGATGAGGAGAGAGGAAAGAATGAGGAGGAAGACTCTGAACTGAAGTATTGTGAATGAAGTGTTTTTCATCTTTTCCTCCAAGGTACCCGCTGACTTCTTGAACCTCTTCCAGACATCTCACCCTGGGAATCTGCTTTGCAAGATGTTAGCATTTGTGGAACAACTTAGCGAAGGGCGCCAATCTCCACAGTACCAGTCAATGCAGTGGGACTATAACAAAAACTCCCTCCATGAAATCATCTTTGGTGACAATTCCCGCCTTTCTGAGCGCTTGCTGGCTCTCATTATCCATCCTGAAGAAGACGTGCAGACTCAGGCTTGCAAATTGATCCTCAGCCTGAAGATAAACAAGGAAGAAAGCAGGATCTTTAGTGGGCATACTCTAGGGTCTGAACTCAGTGCTTACCCTCTTGAATCCACCAGACAAAGCCAGATTGCCAATGCCTCCCTTATTAGCCAGCCTTTAATCCCAACCACTGAGTCTTCCTCTGATGCTCCTCACAGGAACAGTGGTGGCAGCTTTCACCCTCTCCCGAGCACCAATGAGACTAGTGGTGGCAGCGTTCACCCTCTCCCGAGCACCAATGAGACTAGTGGTGGCAGCTTTCACCCTCTCCCGAGCACCAATGAGACTAGTGGTGGCAGCTTTCACCCTCTCCCGAGCACCAATGAGATTAGTGGTGGCAGCTTTCACCCTCTCCCGAGCACCAATGAGATTAGTGGTGGCAGCTTTCACCCTTTCCCGGGCACCAATGAGATTAGTGTTGGCAGCTTTCACCCTCTCCTGGGCACCAATGAGACTAGTGATAGCAGCGTTCACCCTTTCCTGGGCACCAATGAGACGAGTGATGGCAGCTTTCACCCTCTCCCAGGTACCAATGAGACTGGCCATAGCTTTTATCCCCTTGAGAGAGCCGATCATAGCTTCCAGCCCCTTCCGTATATCAGTATGGTGGGTAGTGAGCGTGTCCTGGAGGAACCCATGGATAGTTTTCACACTCCCCCAGTTGCTAGGTCAGATGAAAATGACAACAGCACTTGAAGGGGGCAGTTATACAGATGAAAAAAGAGACTAATAAAGTGGGTTGGCAAATAAAGGAAAATGCCTTTCTGTCTCTCTACAAAAAGAAAAGAAAACTGCAAAAGAGACCAATATTCCTGCCTCTCCCAAATCAGCCCTTTTCTGAAGAGTTTAAAAAATCAGTCCCTTTTCTGTCACTGAGGTGGTGAATACTGACAGGTGCAAGTAACCTAAACCACTCATAAATATTCTTAAACAGAAGCTTTATTTTTAGTCACCTATGTTACAAGAAACTCACTAGGCTGACTGCATTTCCTTGAGAACAGGCAGACCGGGCATTAGGGATTTTGGGCAGGGCAGGCCTGTGCTGCTTTCTGCAATGCAAAGACTCTGAACTTGTACCCTTCTTAACACTTCCCTCCAGTCTAGCTGAAGATTCCACCACAAATAATAACCATATCCTCTCTGTCATGTATTGGAGCATTGTAAACAACCTTTCGGTGATTTCACTCCAAAGCTACATTCATATATTACATCTTGCTAAAATTTGGTTGGCTTAGCATATCATAGCAAAGTTGATTGAGCAAATGTCCTTTTCCTTTCAAACTGTTTAAAATTGCTTAAAAGTTAAACTATTATCATCCTTTTGGAACACACACACGCGCGCACACACACACACAGAGACCACACACACACACAATGTTATCCAACTTACACAAACCTTTCTTTCAATTAAAATATGAGTACATTTCCCAGGTCTTCTCTCATATGTATTTTCACAGCCTAATCTAGAAATTCAGTTGCTGCTGAACATGTTTGCGAAGCCATAAGTTTTCACCAGGGATGCAAGGAGTCAGGCAGTACTTATGCCTGAGTCAATCAAAGAGATAAAACTCCACAAGTCACATTCCCAAAGATAATTGGTTCCAACTGTAAATATTCTCAGGAATTCAGACAAAACAAATAACACATTAGTTCAGTGATGACCTTCCATCTGAGTGGACTTTGACAACCAGGGTTCCTTTATTCTCAAGCCAGGTGCAGTTGACGCTGATTTTTCCTGATGCATGCTTTCAGACTTCCAAAGCTTTAGCCTTCCTTGGATGTCCTTCCCCACAAAGAGCCACTCCTTCATCCTTTTTTTTCCCACTACTCCCATGGATGTCTAGGGGAGAGATAACGTGGACGTATGATGAAGCTGGCATATCATATAATCATGCACATGCTTTGGCTTGCATACTTGTATTGTGATGATGTTATATGTACAGTATGATGATGCCATTCTGCCCGTATTATCATTTGGGATTATTATGATTTGCTGTAGATGTCATCAGTGCTACCAACATTCTCCAAATTGGGAGGCCTTGCTTTGACTCCAGCTCAGAATTCTCCAGAACAGAATAAGGCATAGTAGGGCTTGTACCTGTTCTTTCTCTACTGATGCTACTGTTTGGTTTCCGAGTTAAGGAATTTGTAGGTTTGCTTGTCTTCTGACTTGGAGCTGATTTTTGTGTCCTTCTGAATAACTTGTTTCTGTTTCACAAATCCCCAGATGACTCACCTAATAGAAGAGCCATGTAACTTTAGATTGTAGAGAGCTTCCTATTCAACCATGATTTAGGGAAAGCACATCAATTTTAAGATGCTACATGCAGGTGATACATTGATATATCATACTGGATGCTTCGCTTCATTTTTTGGAAGTCAACTCCACAATTGTTGCATAGTATCTTCACAGTCTCTTTCTCTTCCCTCTGACTGGGCTGCCTCTTAAGTTGCTTACTTAACTTTTGCTCAGTGCATAATGTAAATTCACATGCTGTGATTGGGAAAATATGATTTTGACCTCTGCTTTATGTGTTAACCAAGTCATTGTAGCTTATTTGAAAACTATGATTTAGAGTGGTATTTCAACCTACCTACTGTTGATGTATATATTACTCTTATAACTCTTCTTAATTATGTTACTTCTAAGCATCACTTACTGTTCTCTTTAATAATTAATTGGGATGGCGTAAAAGCCAAAATTAAGCAGTCCAAAATGACCCATAGGGTGGTGTTTCATTCAGGCTTTTATGTCATCACAATTAAACATTACCCAAAATGGCAGGTAATTTAAAATGAAATTGTTGCCAGAATAGTACAATGTGTTAGAGACGTGTGTGACAAATCATTAAAAATGGCAAAGTATTTGATTATATATTTTTATTAACTCTCATCCAGAAGTCATTTCCAAAAGACAGAACTTCTCAGAATGGCAGCTTTCAAATGATTCAGAGTAGGACATATTGCAGTAGGTAGATAGGGAGAGAGGTAGGCAGGCAGATAGACATATAGGGTTATCAAAAGTCAGGCCCTGTCAATAATGCATTAATATACATTTTATTAACTGTCCAGATGGTTGTCAGTTTCTTCTGAACTAAACAGTTCCTTACTTGCTTGATGCATGATCTTTGAATATTCCTAAGTCTAGTAACATTTTCCCTGCGGAAAAAAACTGGCTGGAAGACAAATTAGAACAGTAGCAAAGCAAGCTTAGTCAAAGGGACAATTTGGGGTAAACAGTTGCTGACATTATTATTTTCTTTTTTTCATTATGTATTTTTAAAAGAATATAGGAAAGAGATAATACCAATATAAATAGTAAAATACCAGTAGGAAGGACAGCAAATAATGGTTTGTGCTAAATGTAACATCATTTATTTTAGTTCTACATGTTTGACATGGCTTGGAGAACTTGTCTGGTCTTGGAAGCTAAAAATGGTTGCTACTCTTGTAGATCATATTAAGACTGCCAATTAGACTGGGTAGTTGGAAAAAAAAGTAGCCCAAAGAAGGCAATAGGAACCCTATTCATGTTACTATAAAGAAACTTACGTCGAGCTGTCTATGAAAAATGACCAGGAGGCCAGCTTGGTTGGAAGAAATTTTACTGATACTTTTGAACTGTTCCCTGGACCTGGACATTCCAGTCAAGATGTTACTTCTGTGTTTTTCACCTAATCATTTGTTATCCCTCATTCTAGCTCATCTTACATTGCTGTTGTGCAAATCAAATTGATTTGCTGTTGCGCAAATTTCTTTCTTACAGAGAAAGTCAGTTATTAGAACTCACTATATTGCTAGACCACCAGAATAGAGTGGAAAGCACTGCCTTGATAATAATAAAAAAAATACTTTCCTGATTAACATACATTTTCTTCTTCTGCTCATTGGTTGCTGTTGTTGTCTATTTTCTGCTCAGTTCATGATCTGTAATTTCATGAGAGTTGGGAAACCATCTCTGTCTCCTCACTCCAGTTTTATGAAAGATGGGCTATTCTAAAAATGTGGAACTGAGGGGGAAGATATTCCTCATTAAAAGAGAATGAACATGCCTAGCGCTAATAGGTTTCTACATACATTTTGAAGAAGTACTGGTATCTTCACACCTGTTGATGCAAATACTTTGTCAGGATATTGTTTCAGCTTCCCAGTCTAGGCCATAGCCATGGCATTTTTACCTAATAATTTGTCTTCCAATCACTGGCTGCTCCATCCTGCATTTGGTTCCAAGAGTTAGTAAGGTGAGCCAGATATTATTGCTTGCTGATACAATACCAAAAATGTATGGCAAGGCCTAATTTTGAACAGAGTGGACGAAAAAAAATGTTTAAGCTTAACTGAAATCTAGATCAATAAAGGACATGATTATTGCAGCAGTATGTAAAAGCATAGGAATTTGTTTTGCAACAAAAGTAATAATACATATGGCTACTTGAGGATCCAGGGTAAATCTATTCACCATACTTCTTTCTTTCTTTTTTGTCACTATTGATGACAAAATTTGATGGGTCCTTGCAAATGCCAAAGTCAGAGTTGACAATACTTCCCACAATTGTCCGATCAGCATCACAGATTAAGCCACTCTCACAAGGGCACTTGTAGTAAACGGTATATAAACTCTGCAGGAAATTGAAAAATACAGATCATTATCCCAAGGCTTATAGGAATATACATATACCATATATATCTATATCTACACACACACACACACACACACACACACATATATATATATGTATATGTGTGTTGAAAGTTACCTCCGAGAGCTTAAAAAAAAACATATATATATATACTATTATATATTATGGATCCTTTGGTTATTTCGGGTTTTCTCCCACGTAAAATTGTTAAAATTACAATTTTACGGGAAGAAACCCGGGAAATACCAAAGATCCACATTACAAATTACCCGCTGGAAAACCTCAGAAAAAAAAAAAAACACACACACACACACACACAACAATATATATATATATATTTCCATCATTCATAACAATCTCTCCTTAGCATTGGCCATTTTCTCCAAGATGCAGAAAACAGAGATATTAGCCTGGGATATAGACCAACTATGAATTCCCTGACATGTTTCTCCATACAAATGTTTCTCACTTTTAAATTATTCATCTTCCTACAATAATCGTGCCAATGGATTAATATATAATTTTATTTCATAATGTTTATTTTGCACAAGGCATATCATGGTTACTTTAAAGTTGTCTTCTGTGCTACTAGCTGAACACTTAATTTCTGTCATGCTCAATAGAATATGTCTCTCTGATTCTCTCATGATGGGCATATAATTTTTTTTTTAAATGACACTCACTTTTAGGGAACATTCTTGGTTTTCAGCTGCCTTGTTTGCACAGCGAGCAAGACTTAATCCTTTGGGTCGGTGACAGCAGAGGCTTTTGCACTGTAAGCTACTAAGACACAACTCCCCATTGTTCTAGAGGAAAACAAATGTGAAACCAGAAGGTAAATGTGTGAAACAAGATGTTAATTCAGCAATTTGCCCTTTCTTTTCATTTTTCTATGTCTATTCTTTTATGAAAAGCCTTTTCTCTTTAGATTCATTACTATATTCTCCATAAAAATATATTAGCGCACTGTGTAATAACCAGGTTATGTTAGCCTGCACCAACAATATAATCATTTCACACGAATTTTGATGGAATGTCATGTGTTGACATTGATGATTATGTTCTGATTTACATAGTACCCTATATTGATTGCATGTATGATTAGTTGCAGCAAATTATTCAATTATCAATTGAATAATAATGCTGCAGGTTTTTTAAATAGAAAAATAGGACCAGAGCAAATTATTCTTAGCCTTATACATGTCCAAATCTAAAAGAAAATAATTCTGGAAGGATTAAAATAAGAATATCTCACATTCACTTACTAAGTTAATAAACAGTCCTCTTGGATGAATAGGAGACTCTGCCAAGGCAAGTGTCAGCAGTAACAAAATCCAAAGTCTGTCCATTGATTCTTGGCAGCCAATGAGTCAATCAAAGGCTCTTAGGATGAGAGTCCAGATCTATCTGGAAGTTGCAGTTAATAAACCCTTTGTCAAAGTCACATGAATCCTTCCTTCCAATGAATATTCCTTCAATGAATGAATACAGGTGATGCAGCATAAAGAGATTGGTCTGTAATTTTCAGCCTAGTTGAAAATTACAGACCAATCTCTTTATGCTGCATCACCTGTAAAGTCATGGAATCAATTATTAACCAA
>BHFT01040513.1:0-35977 GCA_004320025.1 Laticauda laticaudata
TGGCTTCATCCATGTTGAGGAACTCGCATGCCCCTCCAATGTCCCTGAGAGCCACTACGAAGTCTGTGATGCTCTCATCTTCTCTTTGGTCCTGTTTGTAGAACTCGTGTCTCCGAATAAGGCTGGAGATGGTCAGTGCGTCGTGAGCCTTCAACAATATTTCCAAATCTGGCCAGGCCATCTGCTTTACATCCTCTGCTTTGGCTAATGCCTGGGCCATCTTGAATACTGTGGGCACATTGTGCGTCAGGAACACGGCTCTCTTTCTGTTGTCAGAGATTCCTTGCAAGTCGCTGCTTTCCAGGAACATGAGGAATCTATCGATGTATGATTCCCAGTCCTCCGTTGCTGGATTGAATGGTGTGGGTGGTGAGTTGGTTCTGGCCATTTCTTCTGCTTGGTTCTTGTTGCCACGTGCTCGACTGGTCTCCTTGTCTCAGTATCCCACCTTCGTCGCCAGTGTTCTGTTCGCGAAGAATGAGACCAGTGTAACTTCAGCTCTTTTATTTAGTTCTTAAGTTCCATCTGAGCTAGGAGCCGCGGCAGCCCTTTTTATAGAGAAGCTGCTCGCCGCTCGTGGCCAATGACGGCTCCTTGATTCTCCCGCCACTGAGGTGGGCAATCATAGACTAGCTATTGTTGGCCAATCAGCATTGAGTAGAACACCAATCAGATTCAACAGTTTGTGGACCAATAGGAATAGAGTATTTGGAGTATGCTAATATGTAACACCTTTCTTCCTCCTTTCAAAGGGTGCCCTGGAGTGACAAATGTACTGATGTACTAAAGCATGTAACAAGCACCCTTTTCCCTTCCTCTCAAGATCTAAATGCTGAAAATCAAATCCATAAGGCACACTTGGGAAATACCATCTAACTCTTTTATCCCTCCATTAGGCTCACTTTGTTCATCTTCAGCAAGTGTGCCTGATTGCTTCAGTTGAACACTCGACTAGAAAAGAAATCCTGACATTGCTAAACAGCAGATTCCCCCAAACCTAGTATTCTCCAGATGTAATGAGGTTATATTTTTCTAAGTTATCCAAATCTGGAGTGCTTCAAGCTGTCTGTGTGTGTGGGAGAGGAAACGCCATGAATTGTTTTAAACATATATTCTTGTCCCTTTAAAGGGTCAGCTAATAAACAGAACAGCCTCTTCTATGGGAAAGAGATCTTAACAGCTGTTTAGTGTTTCTTAAAGAATAAAATAATAAAGGAGAATCAATGCTAATTGTATAAGAGGTGACAAAGACCAATAAAAAGAGAAAATATTTTAAGGCTGGAAAAGGGAGCACAAAAGAAACAAAACCCTCCGCAATTACTCTCCTTTTACAAAAGATTGCTCAGTCAGAACAGTTTCCTAAATTGCCATCTTTTGAGCCACCTTTCTTTCCAATTGCTTCAAAATAGTATCTGAATTTACCAGGCCAAATGGCTTGTTTGCAAGCTGATGACAATACAAGGTAGCAGTTACTTATGGGATGGCAGTATCTCTGGGACCAAAGAAGATTGCCCCTTATCAAACAGATGCCATTGTCTCATAAAGCAAAGCAGCTGTTGGCCAGGTTGCTTTTTAGTGCATACCTGGCTGCAGTTAAAAAAAAAGAAAAGGGGGGGGGTTCTTTATTCTCTAAACGCCTTGAGGTTCCTCAGAACAAGAGGCTCAGATCTACATGGGCAGGAAATGCTGGTATTTGGAGTAAGTAGGAAGAAGTATAACAAAGAACCTTTTTCTTGCCAGTACCCAGAAAGGATGTAAACCCAAGTTATATTTTTTGAATGAGCACAAGCATTTTGAAAGAAAAAGCTAAGTCTGGTGCATCTACCCCTTTGCTGCTATTTTGTTTTTTACAGATTAACAGGGAAGGGACCTTGTAGGTCATCTAGTCCAATCCCCTGCCCAACCAGGAGAGCCTACACCAGGGGTGTCAAACTTGTGGCCTGCAGCAGGCCAGATGCATCACACATTTAGTAAAGGGGGAAAAGTCACAATACATCATGTGACAATGCCTTGATGATGTGAGTTTGACACCCCTGCCCTACACCATTTCTGACAGATGGCAGTCCAGTCTCTTCTTGAAAGCTTCCAGTGATGAAGCTCCCACAACTTCTGAAGGCAAGCTGTTCCATTGGTTGATTTCTCCTTATTTCCAGATTGAATCTCTCCTTGTTCAGTTTCCATCCACTATTTCTTGTCTGGCCTTTGGGTACCTTGGAAAATAGCCTCACCCCTCCTTCTCTGTGGCAGCCCCTCACTGCTATCATGTCTCCCCTGGTCCTTCTCTTCACTAGACTAGTCATGCCCAGTTCCTGCAGCCATTCATTGTACGTTTTAGCCTCCAGTCCCCTCCCCTCCAATCATCTTGATTACTCTTCTTTGCACTCTTTCTAGTTTTTGGATTTTGGATTAGTATTTGAAAGTAAGTAACAGTGGAAGAAATGTTCATAGTAACCAGCAGAGAAAAAAGGAGCTTCTTCCTATGAGTTAGAACAATGGAAAGAGGTTTTTTTTCCATGGACCAGTGGGATGCCTGCATCCCACAGATGAAGCTTCATTTGTTTTGAAGCCAGGTTTCTGAGATGCCGCAACCTGGTGCCAGTCCACAGCCTGAGGGTAGTAAAAAGCACCCAATAGGCATGAGCACTTCTCTTCATGGAAAGACCCTTGAGGGTGGCGTTTTTACATGTAATACATATCACAGCAGATTTCCTTGATCAAGCTGTTGATCTTTATCCCACAAATATAAAGAATTGTTGAGAGAATGGTTTGTTCTTTATTCAGGTCAGATACCAGATGCCATCATTAAAAGTTAAAAAAAAAATACAAGCATTCAAAACAAAAACATTGAATACAGCCAGCTCCATACAAAGGGCTCCACACCCTAGATCAGGAGATAAGATGTGTCACACACAGGCCACCCCAGCTCTACAAATGGGAAAAACATCATGAAACATCATGTGATGGCAACATGATGCTATGAGTTTGACACCGGGGTGGGATTCAAATTTTTTAACAACCAGTTCTGTGGGCATGACTTAGTTAGTGGGCATGACTTGGTGGTCATGTTATTGGCTGGGCATGGCCAACTCAATGTCACTCACATCGAGGCACGCATCTCCTTCCCTGGCCACTCATGACTGTGGGGATGCTACAACAGTTATAAGCATGAAAAATGGTCATAAGTCACTTTTTTCAGTGACATTGTAACTTTAAATGATCACTCCACGCAAACAAAGTTCCAGCAAAGGAGGGGAAAAAACTCCACAGAAGTTCCTGAGACAGGAAATCTAGTCCTGCCAAGAATGTAATAAGGGTTAATGGAGAGGCAGTTTCTGTAAGCAACACNACACCAGAATGTTTCCTTCCTGCCTTCTTTACAGGATTAGGCCAGTAATTTCTTCTAACAACCGGTTCTCTGAACTCCTTCGAATGTTGACAACCGGTTCTAGAGAATAGGTGCAAACTGGTAGAATCCCACCTATGTTTGACACCCGTGCCCTAGATATAAGCAATTATTTTGCACATATCTAATTCCAAAATTCTCAGATGTAACTACCCAAATAAGGTATAGTCAGATTTCTCATGTTCTAGTTGGTATGCTTTCATTCTACCCCTAGAAGCAGTAAAGTTTCTTCTCATTCTTTCCTTTTCCATGTATTGTACTTGATCCACCCACTTCTTTATTATATTGAAGCACTTAGTTCCCTTCTAAAATGCTTTCATGTTTCCCCAGGTCCTTCTCTTCACTGGACTTGCCATCCCCAGTTCCTGCAACCGTTCATTGCATATTTTAGCCTTGAGTCCCCTCTCCTCCAATCATCTTGATTGTTCTTTTCTAATAATTATTATTAGGAGAATTTAAGCCTTCTTTGTGCTCAATTCAGATCCAAAAGATTCTGGGTGATATCAATGGAGAATCAGGGTTTATTATTATTATGGTTGTTTGCCCAAACAGCCAGATACCTAGCCTGGATTTAGCATTTTTATCCACCTTTTGAGAGATAGGCAGGTATTGGTGTTTGATGGTATTAAAGGTATCTTGCAGGATGTATATGGCTACAAGTGAAGTTGCTGTTTGCAATTGACCGATGATGATTTTGTCCAGATGTTTGAGCTTGCAGGCAAGTAATATTTCTTTGCAGATATTTCAATGCACCGTTGTTGCTACTTTGTTATGCTGTTGCTTGTAGTCAGTCTAGACCACGGGTATCAAACTTGCCACATCACATAGCCATCACATGATGTTTTGCAATGTTTTTCCCATTCACAGAGGTGGGGTGGGCGTGGCTTGTGCATGACGCATCAAGCCTGCAGACCACCAGTTTGACACCCCTGTTCTAGGCAATCTTCTTGCAGTAGCTAGGTGGCCCACTGTTGTATAGATTCCTTGCAGAGGAACTTTTAGTTGTCTGTTTTTTCAATTCTGATTTTGTATGCGTATGTTCCAAAGACTTGGTCTTTTGCATCCAGAATTAATTCCCATCTCCTTCTTCACCTTTCCTGCTCTTAACCATTGCTATTCTTGCTATTCTTATTATTAAAAGAGCCAAAGCACAACAAGCAAGCAGGATTGGTTAGTGACCATGCAAGATCATTGCCACATACCACCTGTTTATCGTTTCTACCACACACACAGCAACAGACTTGTATATGCATAAGAATGTCATTATCTACTTTCTAGCTGACTACTCACTTCCTTATCTTATGTCTGTTCAAGTCTATGCAGTCCTCTCACTTTTCTCAAATGTAGTTCTATTTCTTCCATTCTAAAATGGAATTGCTTTTTCTAAATACTTTAACACAGCAGTGGCACAGGGTCAAGGGAAATGAATTTGGGGAGAATATTGCAAAATATTTCCAAATCCATAAAATTAAGAATAGGGATTATATATAGAAAATATACAAAACAATGTATAATATACAGGCTTGGTAATAATTTAAACCAGTGAAGTTTTGTCTAATCCAGGACAGGTACATTAAATATATTCTATTGTTGGAAAATATTGAATTACTCTGTCCCCCTCAGACAGATCAACAGTTTATAACTTACAATTCTTAGCAATGTACACTCAGTACATTTTTCTTTTTGAGTCAAGTGGTCTCTTTGCTAATAGCATTTCTAAAATAGCACAATTCATTCTGTTTTGCTGGCATATGAATAGGAAGAACTAAGAATTAAGGCCATTAGCTACTTTCCTTATAAAATAATAAAAAAAAACTTCTCAAAATTATGTAATTCATATTTAAAATTCATTGCTTTTACTGATTTTTGAATTAGAGATCTATGTCCACATCTGCAGATTCAGATTGTACGATATTACATCCATCTTAGAAGGAAACATGGACCAATTGCAAAATGCTATTGTTACTTTTTTCTAAAATTTTGATGAGGTTTGTTGTTTGTTACTGCTTCTTGGTTAGGAAAGAACTGGAATTTCTCCTTTGATTTTTATAATATAAGTATTTTCCTCTTTATATCTTATTTTCCTATTATGTTATTTTGCCGTTAAGAGTTTGGGTTTCTGTGGTTTGCTATTGCTATTCAGCTCTTTGGTGTGATATAAAATTTGGACTAAAATAGAACTAAACATTTGGTAAATGGACTTGGAAATGTGAAATTAAGATACCTTACAAGGTCTTGAATTGCTGTAATAGACTTTACATTACCGAGAAGAGCAAAGATATCTTGCTGAAACATTTATCCATTTTGACCCATAGAATCAAACACTTCCCCTATGGGGAACGAAAAGATTCTTGGCTAAATGAGTCTATAACATCGCTGCCAATGCTATGATAATGTCAAGAGGGATAATCTAGGTCTTCTTTATGTCAAGCTCAAGACAAAGCTATATGGAAAATATGTTCTGATCTAGTCTTTCTTGTACTGCCTACTATTTCTGACCAGAAACCAGAAGGAAAGGGGTGTAATATAGCAGCCCCAAATGGCCACTAGATGTATCACAGAGCATGTAATTAACCATAAGTATTCTTAGTAATCCTATTTTAAAGTCATATTTACCATCTTGTAATGTGATTATACTGTAGGCTTAAAGGCAATGCCTCAGGGGCAATCATATATTGGGGCATATTCATGCACTGATTTTAGGAGGACATGAAGATAATCTCCATTCATGCTAAATGGGGTGATAAAGAATACCATGTAATACATAGTGTGTTTTTAAATTCCCCACCCAATAAGAAATGGGATGGATGATTTATTTGATTGTTGCCAGGAGAGGAAATTTTTTCCAAAGACAGGATTTTGGAAGAATTCCCTTGTGTTATTTTCTCATGGGCTTTAATGGAAGTGTGGGAAGCCAGAGAAGACATTGTAAATATTTGCTGGGTACTGAAAATGGAAGCCAAAAGTTTCTGTACAATCATGAGGGAGGAGTGGAGAGAAAGCAAATAAACCCAGGGCACGTGTGTCTTAACAGTGAATTATGGCTTAGCATTATGTGCAAATTAAATACTGTACCTATTTAGCTCACAGCCAGCAGAAACTCACTTTATTTCTCAGGTACAAAATGGGGCGAGGGGGAGTTCTTTAAAAAGACATGAGATTAGTATGCAAACGACTCTGAGGGATGCTTTCCCTCATTAGGCTAGGCCTGTGGTTGGAAGGAAGATGCAAAAACAAAACAAACAAACAAAAAAACTCATCTCCAAGGCAGCTGAGTAATTCATCTTGTCTCCCTGACACCTTAAGACAAAGACCAATTGAACAATGAGGAAAGCAAGCATAGGAGACAAATGGTTTATGACACCTGTGTTACCTTTACTTTGCAAGGTGGGTGTGAAATGTTTTATGGGAAGACAAAAATGGGATGATGGGCAATTAACTATAAACTCATGCAGCAGGTTTATCGTATCCCTCGCTCATCCATCTGCGTCTCCGTTCTCTAGTCGACTTGTGAGTTTCATCAGGGAAACCATTTTCAAGGCAGCAGACCAAAACAGATAATTTTCAATTCCATTTTTGCTTGCAGTTTTTCCCATTGTTTAAGATTGATGGATGTGGCATCACATTAGAAACAGCATCCAGTTCTTCTTTGCTGGGGAGAGGGGAGGTGTATTTATTGCTGTAAAGCTGACTAAGGAAGTTATCTGGACAATCCCACTGCCTTCTCCCCTGTGGACAAACTTTATTTGCTTTTCTGGATGGAGTCCAGATAGAACCATGTATCATTTCTGTAGCAATTTCAGCTTTCTGATTTTTGATGATGGGAGTTCAAAAACAAACCGAAAGCCTAAAGGGGGAAAAATGAAAATCTGTTTGGCATGGGACAGAATAAGGGCTAGGAGATGAAAGTTCAAGATGAGAAATAATACATTTAGTCCAGTGTTGTGTAGTCTGGGATAAGTCAAAAATTTGATTCACTGTTTCCAGTTAGCTCTCTAATCTTTGTGGCTGGCAGCATTCTTCCATCCTTGTGTTCATTCACAATACAATTATTTGTTCTTCTAATGCTGCAGCACAGGTCCTTCTCTCTCTTTTCCTCTCTTGTTATTATTTGCAATATTCTTTTGTCCCAGGTGGTATATTTTGGTACTAATGACAATGACATTTGGTAATCATAGCATACTGAAATCTGTCTTCTACTTTTCCAATTTTCTTCTTCCGAAAATGGTTTCCCTCTGGAGAAAAAGGCTATTTTATTACTACTTTTTCAGAATGCTTTAGAATTTCTTTTTCTTTTTTCAATTGTACTTTTCTTTGCTGCCCATCATTTCTAATCTGGAAAACTTTGGAGAGAGCAGTTCTTGAATGGATTTATTTTCCTTGTTTATATTCTACAATTTCATTTTCTTTTTAAAGAATGCTAAAGTAAGGGTAATAATTTCCCTTAAATTTCAGTAAATGTTGGATGCCAAGAAAAAGAGATTATACTGTACTAGGCAGCATAGTTAGTGTCTCCTTGTATAGGCTTCAATCACTGTTACTCGTAATGGCTTTATCAAATGTTTTTCCTTTAAAAAAACACACAGATATGCAATTCATTTCCCATCATCTTAAATTGGAGGACGGGGTGGCTCCAAAACAGTAGAAATACTCAAGTTCAACTATTGTAATAAAACTTTGCTTTAACATTGGAGGGAATTTGATGCATTACCTATCTTGCATAGTGTAACTTTATCTAACAAAACATGTTTCCACTTCCTGAAATAGGAGCTGTAGCTTTCATTTCAAACATGCTATGCTTTTTTATTTTTTTAAAAAATGTTCCAATTGCTTTTCTTGTTGTGCTGTGCTGTGTGTTCAAGTGGTATGTTAGATTCTCTGCCGAGCCAGAGTTAAAGAGTCCAGGTCAATAAATGAGTCCCGACATTGTTTCTGGCATGCTTGCCCAGTGCATACAAATTTGTCAAGTTCATTACCTCCTCAACTCACAAATAATCAATCAGTTAATGTTTCAGGAACTTCACCTGTAGTTAATCTTTTAAAATAATTGCCCAAAGACAAGAGACTGCTTTGTGAAGTTTTACAGTGTTAACTAGTGGGCTGCTTTCTTACTAGCATTTGCAGAGAATACTAATTATAGGCCACATGAGAGGCCACAGTAGGCTCTCATAAATGCTTCCATTTATATCTTGAGAATTACCAATAAATTGCAGAAGATTAGATTCAATATTATTCTTGAAAACATAAGGGTTGCATTGTAAATATTCCTGGAACTTCACTGTGGAGGTGGAATTCCGTATGAATCAAAATTGGCTTTCCATGTTACTGTTGCTAATGCTTTTGAACAGCTTTCCAGTAATATAAGATTCTTGGAAATGTTTGTAGCTTGGTTTATAGGGGCCTCAAAAGATTTCATTTACCAGTGTTCACTGAAATTATTGATATTTTTTTTGTACAGGTATAGTTCATCACTCCCTTAAGGGAGGTGGGAGGAAATGTTTTATTGAAGAAACATTTTTGAACTGCTCTGATTTTAACAACAGTGGGCCAGAATCTGATATTTCATATTTGGCCAACTGGTTGAGAAGACAGTGGTACTGTAGCTTCTAGAGTTTAAATGAAAGATTATCTTGATCCCTTCTTGGAGGGAGGGAGGACAGTTAGCCTCTGTATATGAAGCTTTTAGTAGCATTTGATATTGTGCAACATATCTTGTTGACATAGTTGCTGAAATTGGGAAATGAAAATAGCCATTTGTAGCCATTATCTTTCTGTCTTTGACTTCTCTTGATTTTCCTGGAATAATCCTGTAGGGCCCTTTAAGTTTCTATATTGTTGTTCATGTTGCTTGAAGTCTACCTGAAACCATTGGGAAGGATCATTCTTTGATTTTGAACTAGCTGCCATAAACAAGCTTCTGAATGTCTCAACTTGTGGGAAAACAATCTAAAACTTAATGCAAAGAAAAGGGATTCTGAGGACTGGTCTCAGGATTTGGGTGAAATGCCTACTCTGTATGAAGTTACAGTTGTCTTTAAAAACTATGTTCCTAGCTGTGATGATTTCCTGGATCGAGTTTTAACATTGTATAACCAACTAATCCTATCTGAAGAAAACATATCTGGCTTTGGTGACTCCTGCACTTGAGTCCTCAAACAGGATGACTATAATCCATTCTTTGTACATTGGACCCTGAAAATGGCTCAAAACTGAAGCTTACCCAGAATGAGCCAAGTCTCATATAATTCCCCAATATTCAATAATTTCACTGGTGCACTGGTTGCCTTCAGAGACCAATTTAACTTACTTACAAAATTGTACAAATCCTTGCATGACATATGACCCATCTGTTTACAGGACTCCCTATTTCAGCACAGACTGCACATTATTTATATTATGAATGTGGTAACTGTTATATGTTCTGCAATGTGTATGTTTGGTATGAATGGAAATCAGATATGTCTGATTTCTATATGGTGGACCACACATGGGAAAAAAATGCAATCTTGATATAGGCTGGAGCTTGCTTAGTCACTCATATCTTAGTAGCGCCATATTTGGACTATTGCAATGCACTCTACATGGAGCTGTCCTTGAAGAACATTTGGAACCTGTAATTAATCCAGAATACTATAATATGAGTAGTTGGGGCATCTATATATTGCCTCTGTTTTATGAACTGCACGATGTAGTAGTAGCTTTTTGGATGCAAATCAAGGTACCGATGATCACTTATTGAGCCCTATATGGTGCAAGGCAAGGCAAGGTTATCTGCAGAATTGCTTATTTACAATTTTCTCTACCTATCCAACCAGATTTGACACGGTGAATATGCTTCTGGTTCCTTCTGTGAAACAATGGCATACAATGAAACCTATGAAATGTATCCTTTCTGCCTCAGTGCTTATCTATGGAACAACATCCTCCCTGAAATTTAGATGACTATGACATGGTTGTTCTTCTGGAAAGGTTTCTCCTCAGAATGCATGTTGACCATGATATATATTGTGGTGAGATGTGAGATGCTTATTAGCAGCCTCGGTGGCATTGCGTTATTGTTTATTTACACTATGTTATTTCATGCTTTATGTATTTTTAGTCTTCCAGATTCAATACACTGAGATGATTGGTCATATAAATCCTACACATGCATGATGTATGTCCCTTCTTTTATTTTAGGTTGAGGAGAGATCTTAAAATAAGCATGTTTACTCAGACTTATTAACCATTTCAATTGTTTTATTTAACTGGTTTAACATTTTATTTGTTTTAAAATATAGAAAGTTTTAACACTATTTTAATCTTTGTTTTAATTATATTACTGTAAACTGTTCTGAACCATTAAGAAGATAGGCAGCACAAAATATTCTAAATAAATATACAAACTAGTATATGCAAGCTTAAGCCCCTGTCACACTGCACCAACGGATGCAAAGTGGTTATAAAACATTTAAAAAAGCTTGCCATCCATTGGAAAACATGATCCATCCGTTGTGTACTCACTGCATATCTTTTTCATACTCTCTATCCGTCCAGCATCCGTCTACTGAGATTTCATCCACTCAGAAAGTTTTGAGCTGCACAAAACTTTTGAGCGGATGAAGTTATCCAATGCGTCAACGTTCTAAATCCGCTACGCATACGGGGAAATATCCGTTATACGTCCGTTGTCATCCGTTATGCGTCGGCTATATTCGCTAGCATCTCGCGTGCACCTCCACGCAAGCTCAAAATCCACTCCAGTGGAAAATGGACCACAGGGAGGCAGTGAAACAGATGTGGAACGGACAACGAGCGTTAGTAGCAACGGACGTAGAAAGGATGAAAGCAGATACAGCTCGCATATAAAGCATTAAATGGAAAAAACATTCCGTATAGGGACGTATCTCAGATATTAGGAATGGTCTGGAGGATGCTGGAGTATGCGGAAGGACACTCGGAAAACCGAACATTCCTATAAAAAGGGGAGGAATACAACCTGGATCTCACTTTCATGTCCCAGCAGCTCCTGCTGTCGCAAATACCTCTTCAGCCTTGCTCTTGCTCTTCCACAGCATCCATTCTTCTCCACCATGGATCATCCATGCTCCTTTTGGTAGCCGCCATCATTCAACACCAGAACCAAGCCGCTCTTCAGGCTCTTTCACCTTTCTCTGGAGAAAAGGCAGTGGCAAGAAGTGTCTGAGTCTGACGATGGATTCGGGGAGAAGAGCGGAGTTTGACTCTATGACAAGCTGATGTGGAGCTGAGGAACGAAGACACTCGCTGCATTCCAGCACTTCATGAGGCTGCAAACAAGCCATGTTTGATGAAATTTGGAGGCCTCTGAGACCAGGTTGACCAAGCAGAGCACCAACTTCCATCCCAGCCTGACCCTTCCATCCAGCCTGGACCCTGGGCTCAAGGTGGTGCACTGACTCTGCGCACCTGGCCTCCGGGACCATGTACAGAAACAGGCAGTAAACGTCCGGTGGCAGGGTGCCACACAACACCATCAGAATTGTGGTCAGAAAAGTGTGCAAGCTATCATCGAAAGAATACCTGCAGGAGCTCCTCAGTGTCCCTCCACTGAACAAGGCTGGAGAAACTTGCAGAACAGGTGGTATCAGAGGTGGAACTTCCCCGCAACCACATTGGAAGCCATAGATGGAAGCACGTGGCCTACAAAAGCTCCAGTCTAAGTCAGGGTCAACTTATTTCAACTACAAAGGCTCTTCAGCATCACCTCTTCGCCATGGTCGATGGCTGACTACAAGTTTCATGTACATTCAATGTTTCAGGGGCAACGGTCAGCTTCAGATTCCAGATAGTACACGCCACGTGACCCTCAAGGAAAGGGCTGGAACGCAACCTCATGGTGGGCTTCCGAGATCCAACCCCTTCCCAACGCCACACATAGATGTGTCCTACTTCATCATGGGGGTGACGCCTTCCTCCCATCAGAACCTACCTCTTGAAGCCTACACTTCAAGATGCTCACCCATGAAGAGAGGATCTTCAACTACATGTTGTCCAGAGCAAGACGGGTGGTGGAGAACACCTTTGCATCCTGGCCAAAGGTTTCCAGGTACTTCTCAACCACCATGCAGCATCCATCCACGAACATGAGGGAGCCATCGTGGAAGCTTGTGCAAATCTGCAACAAATCCTCATGGCCGCACCCGCTACCCAGTGTTGCAGAACAGGCTCGTGGACCACCAACAAGGCATGGGCCATGGACCTGGTGAATGGAGGCAAAGGCGAAAACCTGAATCGACACTGTGGATGTGACCTGGCCCAACAGAGCTTCGACAGAAGGGAAAAGCACGGCGAACCTCCTGAAACCACTGGTGCAAACTCCCCACTGGAGCAGTGGAGTGCAAGACTGGATGGTAAGATGCTTAATGGAAAAAATTTTTGCTTATTTTTCCTTGAAACTCGTCTCATCAACACTGGTGAAATTGTGCCATGTTGTGTGAGTGGCCTTACCATGAATAGGGCATTAATAAAGAGTTTGTTTATCGTGAAATTTGTGGACAATGTTAAATTGTTATTGATATAAAGGGGCCACCAGGTGTGGCACTGGGAGGGTGGACATACAGTTCCCACTATGCTTGCACTGGAGGCTTATCTATCCCACAGCTATTACCCATCCCACAGCTATTACCCATGCCCACAAGGTATCCCTGCCCATTCCAGAAGCATGCAAAGGCTTAACCATTTTCTAAAGTTTCACCAAGACTTGATTAGGCTAAAAGAAACTAACCCAAGTGTGTGAAGCAAAGAAAACTTTTTTAATAACAGTAAAGTGTAGGACTTATTTAAAAAGAGCAAAAGGAACCAAGAAAAGTGTTCCTAAGCAATGATAAAGTCAACCGTGACAACTCAGTCTCTGGCAATGTCTCAGTCACTCTAGAGCATGTCCATGGTCTCAGGTTGTAAGGGGACAGGGACTGTGGAGGTGCGAGTGGCTGGAGTGCTTGGCTGAGGCTTCATTGGGGGTGCCTTGCCCTGAGAGGAAAACAGGAGATGGTCGTGTTCAGGAAGTCTCAGAAAGCTGGCTCAGCCCAGTGAGGTTGGAGGCCCCTTCACCCAAAGACCTTGGGATGTCAGGCAACAGGACCATGACAGATGTTCTGAGGCTGGGCTTGGCTGTGGGGTGGAGGAAGAGAGTGAGTGGGGATGCCTGGTGTGCAGCTGGTCAGGTGAGGCATCTGTGGTGTGTGAGGAAACATCGTGGCATCATGGGCATCTGTTGGCATTCGGTGGTCATCGGGTCATCAGGTGTCATCGGGTGACATCGTTGACATCAGTGGCCTTCATGGCACTCTGTGGCGTACGGTGGCAATCTGGGCGTCGGCTGGCATCTGTGGCGTCGGTGGCATCGGTGGTATTGGTGGCATTGGGTGGCACCTGTGGGCATGCGCAGGAACTGTGCCTGGCGACTGGAAGGGCTGCCTGTGCTGCTGGACTCCTGGTAGCCAATAGCCTTGGTAGGAGACGGGGCTGTTTTTAAAACCTTTGAAGGGCTGTGACATCGCCTGGGGTGGAGACAACCTGGGAGTGGGTGAGGGAGCAGTTCAGCTGGGCCTGGAGGGTGTGCAGCAGTGCCGTCGATCTGCTCCTTATCCCCTGGTACTGGGGCTCGGGCAGTCCATGAGGGTCTGCGATCACGTAGGTGAGGAAGGGCTTGCAGTTTAGGAAAGAATCTCGAAGTGTAACCAGCTGAGAGAGGAGATCTGCGTAGTTCTTGATGGTTGTGGTGTCCCTGATCCTCCAAGAGACAGTGTGGCTCTGTCCCCTTGGTCTGACTCTCTGCCTGCTTTCTGTGGAGGTGGAGCTGATCGTGGGAATGGAAGCTGGTGTGTGGTTGGTCCCTGGTGATCGCTGCTTCTTCTTGCCCATGTGTGTGAGAGGAATCTTCCATGTCCCCGGCACAGGGTGTGCAGCTGTCGGGGGGTCTTCGTTTCGCGGGCCTCTGTGGACACCGGCCGGCACGGGTGTTCTCCTGGCCAGAAGAGGAACTGGCCTGGCTATGGTCTGCCTAGAGTGAGGGTAGACAGAGGGGCTGCCTCCTCAGTGGTGGACCTCACCCTCCAGGAAGCTGCAGGCTTTTGCCCAATTGACATAGGTCTTCGGCGGTGAGCTTGACCGCGACCTGGCCAGACTTCTTCAGGTGGCAGGCTTCCCATACCAGGGTTTCATATGTTTCCACCACCCGAGGGAGGACATCTGAGTGTAAGCCCAGGCTTCTCCGCCTTCTCGTCTCCAAGCCGGCGGCTGCTTCGCTGGTGTCTCGATAGACGCCTGTGGCCCTTCCTCCCTATACTCATTCTGCCGTCAGCCACTCCAGCACCTCCTCCTCATGTCCTCTGCGATGGAGTACTGCTTCTTCTCTCCCTTCTCCTCTTCCTGCTGCCCTCTTCCTCACCCTCTGGCAGGACCTTTCAGCATCAGGGACTTTCAAGGGCTTTGGGCTGGTCCAACCAGCAGCAGCAAACAGGAGAAGGCAGCAGGGAGAAGTTAGCACCAAGCACCAGCCAAGCAGGAGAAGCACGCAGCTCAGCAAGGAGCAGAGCAGCACCAGCAGCACCAGCACCAGCAGGCAGAAGAAGCAGCAGCAAGCACGAGCAGCAGAAGAAGCAGGCACCAGCAGCAGCAGAGTCAGCGCCAGGGGGTTGATGGTGGATTATCGCCTCTTGCCAGGACTGGCAGAAGATGGCACAGGCTTCTCTTCTTCCCATGATGCCAGATTCTCTGGAATGAATGTCTTGATGAAAGATGTGCTCTGATGAAGATGTTGTCTGGCAGATAGGTTTTCCTATTTGAATGTGACCTGCTTGCGAGCTTGCCTCTTTTAATATCCATGGGGCTGACGTATGGCATCCTCCCCAAGTTGCGCCTACGCCTACCGCCTTGATCCCTCTGCATCCATGTCATCCCTCTGCATCCGCTCTGCAATCCGCTACGCATCCGCTCTGCATCCGCTCTGTTATCTGCTCTTATCCGCGTACGCGTCCGCTTTGAAATTCTCCCGGAAGCCCTGCGGACGTGGCCCATTCGCATCCATCTGCTTTCATCCGCTAAGGCTTCCGTCTTGAGCATCTGGGTTGTTACATCCGCGAACGTCCTCCCCCCATCGTTGTTTGTCCGTCTGTTTATGATGCAAATTTGGGGCACTTTTGAGAGCGGATAACAACGGATGGAAAATTTGCTCGTCCGCTGTGTCCTTTCTACATACATTTTGCATCTGTCGGGTGATGTGACCTGGCCTTTAACAAGTGAGTTAAAACCACAACTTGCAGAATTTCCAGGCTAAATGAAATTTAGAAAACTGGAAAGTTTGCTTGTTAAAAATACTGCAAAATTAGGAAGATTTCAGAAGCTTGCTCTGGAAAGACTGTGTTTAGAAAAAGGGAAAGATGTACTATGTAGGATGATTAAGAAATAAGTCAACTTTTAAAAAGTGTTGCTTATTTGGACAAAATATTATTTGGAAACATAGTCATCTTGGCAAACACATTGCATGAATGCATATTGCCTTCATATTCCATATGTGCAACTGATTAAAAATAAAAATCGGCAAGTTTAAATGAATTTTTCAAACTAAGACACTTCTGTAAGCAAGTGCCTGTCATTTGCACAGCCGATAAGATACAGTGCACATGTTCGGAATTATTAATTGCCTATTTAAAAGCATGACACACAACTATCCTATACAATTAATTTCTGAACATTGAATTATCCAATCCTGTCACAAGTGGTGATGAAATTTTTTAAATACATATCTAGACTGAAGGAGTCTGAAGTTTTTATGTAGCCAATGGTTATTGCTCAACTCTATAGTCACTGGTTATTATTTTTAAGAAAAATGTTAAATATTTTAACAGAAAGCAGAAGCTGTTGTCCTAAATATTACAGTGAATGTGGTTTTTTATGAATTGTAATTAAGGCTGGCAATGACAAAGACTTATACTAAAATTCCTGCATTTTCTGAGATAGGGCTAGACTGCTGACCATTTCAAAATAAGTTTTAATGAAAAAGGAAACTGTAAATGCTTTTGCTTGGATTTATCTTTCCTACAGAATAATCTTATTTAACAGACTCAGAACAGCTTAAAAATCATTGTGACTGGGATGCTTTTCATATCACCTTTGCCCATCATCATCATAATTATTTTCATACTGTTGTGTGGTGCCTGTCCTTTCCTTGAATTCTTCAGAATTCTCTTGATCTAAAGGCCCTGTCCCACTGCACTTATGGATGCAAAGAGAATGTAAAACATTAAAAAAATCTTGCCATCCGTTGGAAAATGCTATGCATCCGTTGTGTACTCATTGCATACGTGTTTCATACGCTCTATCCATCAAGCATCCATCCAATGCAATTTCATCCGCACAAGAAGTTTTGAGCTGCACAAAACTTTGTGAATGGATGAACTTTCCGCCGTGTACGATGTAAATCCGCAACATACGAGCAACAAACGTACTATGTCAGTTTATCATCCGTGAAACATCCGCTGTATCCTCTCTGCATCCTCTGGGCATCCTCGCAACTCACATCCACTGCAGCTGAAAATGGAAAGAGGGAGGAAAGAAAAGGTACATGGAATGTCTACACAGTGTTAGTAGCACGGAAATAGAAAGGATGTGCAGTGAATGGCTTGCATTAGATATACATCCGCTAGGCTTCCTATGAACATCTGTTTAACATCCCCGCTACATCCTACCCACGTCCGTTCTTTTCTATTCTTTTCCATTCTGTTTATGCAAATTTTCGCCACTTTTTGGAGCGGATGACAACGGATGGAGCCACCCCTGAAATTTTGCTCGTCCGCTATATCCTTTATGCATACATTTTGCGTCTGTCGGCCAGTGGGACCTAGCCTTAAAGCAGGCATCTGCAAACTTGTTATCTTTAAGACTTGTGAACTTCAGCTCCCAGAATTCCTCATCTAGTTATATTGGATGGGGAATTCTGAATGTTGAAGTTCACAAGTCTTAAACTTGCCAGGTTGGACATCCCTGAGTACTGGAGTTACCAAAACCTTTTAATCTGTCCCACTGCCTCCCCATCTCATGTTCAGCTGATTATACTTTTTGTACTGAACAAAGAATACAAAATAATAAATTGACCATTCTGGGGGTGCAGAAAACTTTGGTGTATATTTTGTAGGATAGGCTGGGTGGGAGAAGCTGAGGCAACATGGAACACTTTCTGGAAGGCACAATGAGATGAGTGTTCCTGACTATGGGAAGTTCTCCTATTGCAACTCCAAGGAATTTCCACACAAGTGCCCTTGCAACATTTACGCTGGAGTAGAAACATGCAGATTTCATTTCATGCCAGTGAACATGCAGATTTCAAGCTTGGCTTTACAAGATGTATGGAATTAGTGTCAAGGGGATCACCATATTATTTATTGGTAAAGTCTTAATGGTGCTAAATCAGTTTAGTTGTGTGCTTTCTGACTGAACTCATACTGTTATGACATCTATTAAATTCATGGGTCAGGGTTCCAACAAATGCCCTAATTAAATCATGAGTCTCAAGCCAAGCTTCAAAAGAAATCCAATTGTTTATTAGGAGCTTCATGCTGGCACGGACCAGGTGGAGCCAACTCTGACCTCAGTTAATTCGTGCTTGCCTCGGACCCTATTTCTCCCTTCCCCTAAAGTGTGTCATCAGTCACATTCCCCAGTGAAGCAATTTCACGGGTTGTAAAAGTCACCCCCTCCAGCCACTGTGGGTTCCTGTGGAGACAACCTTGGCGTATCACTTGGAATGTGTCTTGTTTTGACTGAGACACCAGTTCCTTGATGCAGCAGCGAAGTTCACTCTCCCATCCCCCTTGCCTACAGAAACTCAAGAGCAGTTCAGGGATGCTTTGCGAGTTGACATCATGCTTGGAAGCTAACAAGACTGAGTAGCTTCTATTTTTACTTATTTGTTTCAAAACAGAGAAAAGGGGAAAATGTTGTCAAAAATGTCAGAATCTCACACATACCAGAACTGAACCATCTGCTATCTGTAATCAGAATTGGTAGTAAAACCTTTTACTGGGAAGAATGAGCACAAAGCTGCAAAATTACATTCAGTTATTATGTAATAATTACTTAGAATCTTTTCAGCAATTGCAAAGAGAATTTTCTTGACCATCAACAAAAAAAATGAAAACACATAAAGCTGAATCATATCTTGACAACTTAATATACTGTATATAGAGAGAGTTTAAGTTAAAAGTAATACATCAAAAGATTTTTTTGTCTTTTCACTGGATGTAATCCAGAATGTTTTGTAAAGTTTGATTAATGATTATTTATATTGGTGTTGCAAGAAATTTGAGAGCATGACAACTAATATGTCATCACACGCTTCATCACATCCTTTTTGGAGTAATGCTATACAATGACAGAAAATGTACAAAGCCTTGGAAGACCACACTTAGAATATTGCATCCAGTTTTGGCCATCATATTATAAAAAGAAGTAGAGACTGTGAAAAGAGTTCAGAAAAGAGCAACAAAGATTGATTATGGAGCTGGATTAGGATTATGAAGAATGGTTATAGTGATTAGGTATGTCTAGTTTAGTCAAAAGAAGTCTAGGAAAGACATGATAGCAGAGTTTCAATATTTGATGGGTTGCCACAAAGAAGAGTAGTCAACCTATTTTCCAAAGAAGCAGAAGGCAAGACAAGAAACAATGGATGGAAATTAATCAAGGAGAGAAGCAACCTGGAAATAAGGAGAAATTTCCTAACAGTGAGAACAATTAACCAGTGGAATGGTTTGCCTTCAGAAGTTGTCGGTGCTCCATCACTGGAGGCTTTTAAGAAGAGACTGGGCAGCCACTTGTTTGGAATGGTATAGAGCCATGATGGCTAACTTTTTTGGCACTGAGTGCTCAAAGTGTGCACATTCCCAAAATGCAATACCTGCACCTCCTTCATGCATACACCCTGTGCATGCACCCCCCCATGCATGTACCCCCTCATGCATGTATCCCGCCCCCCCAGGCATGTGTGGCAGAGGCATCAGCTGGCTATGGGAGGTGCATGCGCAGGGGGGGATTCTACCAGTTCGCACCTACTCGCTAGAACTGGTTGTTAACATTCTAAGCAGTTCGGAGAACTGGTTGTTAGAAGAAATTACTGGCCTAATCCTGTAAGGAAGGCAGGAAGGAAACATTCTGGTGTTGCTTACAGAAACTTCCTCTCCATTAACCCTTATAACATTCTTGGCAGGACTAGACTTCCTATCTCTGGAACGTCTCTGGAGTTTTTTTCCCTTCCTTTGCTGGTACTTTGCTTGTGTGGAGTGACCATTCAAAGTTACAATGGCACTGAAAAAAGTGACTTATGACCATTTTTCACACTTATGACGGTTGCAACATCCCCACAGTCATGAGAGGCCAGGCGAGGAGATGCGTGTCTCATGTGAGTGATATTGAGTTGGTCACACCCAGCCAATAACATGACCACCAAGCCATGCCCACCAACTAAGCCACACCCACAGAACCAGTTGTTAAAAAATTTGAATCACACCCCTGCATGTGTGCATGCGTGGCAGAACTGAGCTGGGGCAACAGCTTGCATGCCCACAGAGAAGGCTCTGCATGCCACCTCTGACACATGTGCTATAGGTTCCCCATCATGGGTATGGAGTGTCCTGTTTGAGCAAGGGATGGGACTGAAAGATCTCTAAGTCCCTTTCAACTGTGTTATTCTGTTAGAATTCTTGAAAGAACTCTGGCTTTTAAAGTACAAATATTGTACTGAATTTTATCTATTTATTGAATAGATAAAGCTAAGTGACTCTTAGCAGTTTACAAGTAAAAAAACCTTGAAATTCTTAAAAAATATCAAATTATCAACCATCCTAGGTTGTGTATTGCTCTTGGATTCCCATGATAATTGATAGAGCCAGGTCTTAAAATGCTGTTATAGAATGGGGAGGGGGGGGGGGGANGGGGGGGGGGGGGGGGAAGCCTCACCTCAGGCTACAAGATGTTGCAGAGGGTGGACTGGATTTTAGAGATTTGTGATTTAGAAATTTTTGAAAAAATAATATTTCTGGAAATAATATAACAATATAGATTATAACAATATAATCTATAATAATATAACTGGAAATTATATCTTTCCCTTTGGAAAAAATACTGGACAATATTAAAATATTTTGTTAATATTTACTAAAACATTTTATTTTCATTTTTAATTTTTATTAATGCTTTTTAAATCTTTTTTTAATTGCAAGATGAGGTGAACTCAGGAGAGAATTATAGCTTCTTTGTATGTGCTTGTTTTATATCCTTTTTTTCTGCAATATTTTCCTTCCTTTTATTTTTTCTTTCCTTTTATTTTTTCTTTCCTTTTATTTTTGTGCATGGTAAATGGTTATTTTTATTTTACATTATTTTATGATTGCTTGTTTGAAAATGAAAAAAATAAAAACTACCTGGTTAAAAAAATGAACTCCAAGAAAACTATCTCACTATATTTTATGACTGCAATTAGAACGTGAATATTGCAGATAGAATTAAAATTTGGAGAGAGTACAGTAGACATTTTTTTTAGTGAAGAAGGAAGACTTATTTTCAGGAATGGAACCAGTCTGGAGAGAAGCAAAACTGGAGAGGAAGGAAAAGGAGAGAGAAAAGGAAACCAAACAGCAGAAACTATTCAAGAGAAAGAGTGGAGACATTCAGAGTTTTTTCAACAGAGAAAGAGAATTTCCCAGACAGAGAGAACCAAAATAAGAGAAGTGGATTTAAAAGAGAGAGATAGAGAGAGCAGCAGCAGCAGAAAAGGAGATATGGATTGGAAGAGAATGAGCAATTAAGCTTTTGTGAAAGTGACTAGCATGGCCACTAGTGGAAAAAGAACAATAACCAATGGGTCTTGGTCTGAGGAATGTATAAAAACAGGAGTAGATAAGATCAAACATGAGAAGTGTGGAGAGATGAGAAGAAGAGGTACCAGAGAAATGGGTGCCAGAAAATTGTGTTGTTGATCATAAAAGAGCCAGAAAAAAACTCTATGTAACATGGCCGATTTTCCTCCTTCAGGCTGACACAGAATTATATTCTTGTGCAATCCTGATTTAGATTGCTGTTTATCTTTTCTTGTAGAGTAATACATCCCACAAACCTCCTCACTTCTCCACTAGTTACTTTTTCACTTGCTAATTATTGCAAGTGCCTCTGTTAAATATGTGATTTATATAAGAGATCTGTGTCCCACATAAATAAAGAGGATTGAAATTTATAATGGCCTAATTCAAAATCTTGGAAAATAAGGTGTGTGCGTGTATGAATAATTTGCTAACAACGTAAGAGTTAATTTGGAGCCCTCAGAGCCTGCCAGCACTTTTTCCCTCAGCCCCCAATTGTCACTGTACAAGTTATAAAGTAGGATAGCTTGCCAGCTCATGAATCACAGGTGAATATTTTAGCAGGAAAAATGCAGTGCAGTTTTCCTGCTAAATGAGAGGAAATATACAGTAAAGACTGGAAATAGGTACGAATAAATGGGGACAATAGGACAGGAATGGTAGGCGCGATAGTGCACTTATGCATGCCCCTTGCAGAACTCTTAGGAATGGGTTGAGGTCAATAGTAGTTAGTTTGAGGTTAAAGAGTCGGGGTGAGAGGATGTAACAACAGAGTCAGAATTATTATTCTGAAAGTTTTGTTAACATAGAATGTGTTAACTTATCCTTTAAAACTGAGTTGTGTTAACTTATTCCTTTAAAAAAACTGAGGAGAGAGAAATGTCAAAAGGAGCTTATATTCTCTAAGGCAGCTATCGTGATAAAAACTTTAAAATATTAGAATATAGATGTATTTTATTCAATCCCTGAATATGCTTCTTTTAATGAATGAGGGCTGAAGTAAAGGCCCGGTCCCACTGGCCGATGGACACAAAACGTATGCATAAATGACACAGCGGACGAGCAAAATTTCGGGGGTGGCTCCATCCGTTGTCATCCGCTCCAAAAAGTGAAAATTTGCATAAACAGAACAGAAAGAACTGAAAAGAATGGATGTGGTAGTATGTATGTAGTATGTATGTATGTAGTGTGTAGTTCATATGTATGTATGTATGTATGTGGGTAGTAGTATGAACAGATGTTCATAGGAAGCCTAGTGGATGACAGAGATGGAAGCGGATGAACATATCCGAAGGGGTTCCGGGGGAGATTTCAAAGAGGATGCATAGCGGAAGGGGCAGATGCATAGCGGATGAAGCGGATGCATCATGGACGCCTATAGGAAACAAGGGATGCCGCCGCGGATGTATATCGGATGCAAGCATTCACTGTGGCATGCGGGGAGTATGAATTGCATCAGCTCTGCGGATATAAAAGGATGCAGCACGCATGCAGTCAGCATACAGGGGAAAGATGTGCTCCACATACATCTAGTAGGACACCATGGTTTGTCAGTCAGGCAACAAGAGGAAGCCCGTGCCTACTCGTTCCAGCCCTGATAAGAAGGCCAGAACCAGCATCCCACCCCCTGGCACTGACTCTGAAGGTGCTGGTGCTGCTGCTGTGGTGGACCAGCCCCAAGGCCCTCAAAGCCCTGCTGCTGAAGGCCCTGCTGCTCAAGCCCCTGAAGGCCCTGCTGCTCAAAGCCCCTGAAGGCCCTGCTGCTCAAGCCCCTGAAGGCCTGCTGAAGCCCCTGCCAGAGGAAGGAAGAGGCAAGGGAAGCAGAAGGGAGAGAGGAAACAGTACACTGTTTCCGAGAGCATAGGATGAGGTGCTAGAATGGCTGAGGGAGAATGAGTACCTCTGGAGAAAGGCCACAGACTGTATCACAACACCAAGAAGAGCAGGCAGCTTGGAGAGTAAGGCAGAGAGCCTGGGGTACACTGCAGAAGTACTCCTTGGATGGTGGAATCACATACACACCTGGTATGGCAAGCTACACCTCAAGAAATCCGGCCAGTCTGCTGTCAAGCTCACTGACTGGGAATGTACATATGGCCAAGTGCAGTTTCCTGGAGGATGAGATCCGTCACTGAGGAGCAGCCCCTTTGACACCCTCTCCCTCAGACAGCCCACAGACAGCAAGGTCTCTTCCAGCCAGGAGACAGCTACCCTGTCCAGGCAGGTGTCGTCAGAGGCCCCACGCCAGAGACCCCACCCGACACCTGCACTCCCATGCCGGCAGACTTGGAGGATCCCGTGCAGGATGACACCCTGCTGTCACAAATAGAAGAAGAAGCAGCAGCCACACGAGGCCAAACCCACCCCCACACCCAGCTTCCAGAAGATGCAGGCAGAGAGGCAGACGTGGAGGGCAAGAACCACAAGTGTGCTGTTGGAGATCAGGGACACAATGAAGACCAGCACAGAACTTCTCTCTCAGCTTCGGTCCACTTGGACGAGCATCCTCGGGCTGGAAACACCTTCATCACCTACGTGAGCCAGATGAGGGACCTGCCCGATGCCAGTACCAGGTGATGTAGCAGAAGATCACAGGCACTTCTGCACAACCCTCAAGGCCAGCTGAAGCTGCTCCTAACCAGTCCAAGTCTGCTCCTCCATCCCAGGAATGTCACATCCCTTCCATGGCTTTTAACAGCCCCTCACCTATCAAGCTACGACTACCAGGGACTTTCCACAGCAAAACAGACCTTCCCAGTCCAGGCCCAGGTTCATCGCACGCCACAGATGCATCCTCTCACCAGCTGCAGACCAGACAGTCCCACTACACTCCTCCTTCCTTCACCCCCACAAAGCCAAAGCCCCTCACCGCATCACACACTGTCATCAGTCTGTGTGCCTGACATCTCAAGTCCTTGATGAAAGGCCTCTCAACCTCACGGGACTGAGTCAGCTCTCGGATAGCTTCCTGAACACACCATCCCCTGTTGTACCCTCGGGGCCAAGCACCCCAATGGTGTGCCTCAGACCAGACTCAAGCACAGCCACCTCCACAGTCCTGCCTGCTTAACAGCTGAGACCAGGACATGACTCAGAGTGACTGAGAATCAGTGTCAGAGAGTAGTTGTACTTGTTAAGTTTATCTTTGCTTAAGACAATTTACTTGGTTCATTTTGCTTTTATTATAAAAGTCATTAAAGTTAAGAACGTTAAATAAAGTTTTGTCCTTTGTCTTAGACACTTGAAGAACACATTTACTTGGTTCATTTGCCTTAGTATAAAGTTACTATAAGTTAAGAAGTTAATAAAGGTTATCTTTGTTTAAGACACTGGTTCATGTTTTTTTTATCTGATTAATGTTGGTGAAAACTTGAAAAAATGGTTAAGCCTTTGCATTCTTGTGGAGTAGATCAGGATAGTTGTGGGATAGATAAACTCAGTGCAACCATAGTGGGACTGTATGGTCCACCATCCAGCGATCCAGATGATTTTCTCTCCCTTTTTATGAAAATATTGGTTGTCCGCTAGGTGTCCTTCACATACTCTCTAGACATACTCCAGACATCCTAAATATACAAGATACATCCCAGATACAAACATTTTGTCTGTTTTTTAATACTTTACATATGAGATGCATTCGCTTACATCCTTTCTATTTCCATGCTACTAACGCTGTGTAACGTTCCGTGTACCTTTTGTTTCCTCCCTCTTTCTGTTTTCAGCTGCAGCGGATGTGAGTTGAGGGGATGGCCAGAGGATGCAGAAGAGGATACAGCAGATAGTTTAATGGATGATAACGGACATAGAACGTTTTGTGCCCGTATATGTCGGGATGTACATCGTATGCGGTGAAAAGTTCATCCGTCCAAAAAGTTTTGTTGCAGCTCAAAACTTGTCTTGCTGACTGCAGATGAATTTTCTCTATCGCCTGAGAATCGCGCCTATACTCTCAGTCGTGACTAGATTGCATATATTTGTAATAATGAAAAGCGTGTGCTCAATGGATTTTGTACATCTTACGGGAGGAGTATGCATAGCGTTATTTGCTCGACATTGGTTATTGGTGCTAAGCTTTTTTTTTAATGTTTTACATCCTCTTTGCATCCATAAGTGCAGTGGGACCGGGCCTTAAGGGATCAATTTGCTAGTCTCTCTTCCCCTTTAAGTACTATGAAGATGATCAAGGTCAGTGCGGAACTATTATGCTCACCTTTTTTTAGATTTGTCTTGTATTTAGAAAAAAAAGTCTTCAAATGCTTTTAAGGTGATTTGGGTTCAATTCTTCCTATCCCCCTCTCCACCCCACCCCACCCCACCCCACCCCTAACTGTAAAATATAAAAAGACAGAAAAATATAGAAGCTATCTATTTGCGATAAATAAGAAGAGCNCCACCCCACCCCACCCCTAACTGTAAAATATAAAAAGACAGAAAAATATAGAAGCTATCTATTTGCGATAAATAAGAAGAGCTTGTATTAGTGTTATAGAAAATGCAAAAGGCAAAAATGGACAGTAATAAACAAATCCAGCAGAAATAAGAATGCTAAACATCCAGAGCTTTGCAAACAATTGATGACCCTCCTCTTTTCAGTTCTCACAAACTTTACTAAAATCTTCATCTTTCATCTGGAAGGGAGAACAAGCAGAGAGCACTGATCACTGAAATAATATTTTGGTATGTATCTTTAATTTTTCCTCCCCCTCTTCCCCTCCCCCATTAAACAGATTTTTTAAAAATTATTCACTGGGATTAAAAGGGATTGTTGACAATTAGAAAATGATATCCTCTCTCTTCTCCCCATTTCTCATTTGGAGAGCTTGAGAATTGTTTGAATTTTTATAAGTGCATATCTCTGTACTTCCAAAAACCAAATCATTATGCGTTGGGAGAATCCACACTTTGATGCTTTATAGTTCCTGAATTTCAAAGAGATCTGGTATAGAACTAATGATTCATCCAGATCTGATATGTACAAACCATCTGTCCTTTGTAGGAAGTTTTTCAGCATCTTATTTTCCATCTATAGAAATAAAATGTAAACATTACACAGATCGAGATTATTATCATTCATTTGAGGTAAATTGTAAAGACGCAGAAGCAAGCTAAAATCACGCTTCTAGCATCCTCCTTACAGAAGGAAAGCATTTATTTTCTTTTATTTAATTATAATTATAATTGTGTGATGATTGTTTTATACTCCCTACCACAAAATTTATTCCTAGTTAACAGATAACAGATAATCAGAGTTGGAAGGGACCTTGTAGGTCATCTAGTCCAACCCCCCACCCAAGCGAGAGACCCAACACCATTTCTGACAAATGGCAGTCCAATCTCTTCTTGAAAGTCTCAAGTGATGGCGCTTCCACAATTTCTGAGGGCAATCTGTCCTATTGGTTGATTGTTCTCACTGTCAGAAAGTTTTTCCTTATTTCCAGGTTAAATCTCTCCTCGTTCAATTTCCATCCATTATTCCTTGTTTGGCTTACAGGTGCTACAGAAAATCGCTTGATAGTTAGGTAGTACTTAGTTGTCTTGAAAGGAACAAGCATGGTTTCAGGAACAAACCTAGAATAATGTCAATTTTCTGGCTTTTGAAGCAGAAGATGACCAGTTTTCATAGACAATTAAAATGATGGATGTTCTTTATTTAGGCTGAGAGGACAGTTTCATTTGGAAGTTGTTTGTGAAGCACCATGTGTGGGCAGCCCAGGAAATGTTGAAGGTAGATTCTGAGCACTTTAAAATGCTGACAGAATGCTCTGAATGCAGCCAAATTGCACAGGCTGTGTATGTGGGTGTTATGCTTCACACATATGTGTGTCCCAGCAGCAAACTGAAGAACTTCTGTTATTTAAAGAAACTTGGGACCTTGCTAGCTTGGGGGCTTTGAGAGAGGATGTCCAGGGTGTTAGGTTTGTTCAGTTTTCATTCCAGGAAAATGAACATGCTGAAAGGATTTTAATTAAAAAAAGAGAGGAAAGAAATGATTACTAATCACTAACTCCTTGCATAAAAAGAGTGAAATTGAGGCATGATGTCAGATGCTAATGGATCAATTGTAGCTTAATTGACATATGATATGAAAATGGGGGGATTGGAATTTACTTATTGCAATGGAGAGATTCCTCACTGATTGTTGTGGAGTTTTAGGGAGTTTCCTCCTTCACAAGGGGAAAAAAAGCAGTCTATTCCAGTGCCTGGATTATAAGAGGGCATTTGGATTGTATCCCAAGGATACTGAAGTTGAAACTCTTATCAAAGAGTTTTGAAGGGCAGTAAGGCATTTGATCAGTTGCAGGTCTGTTGGGTTCCTTAATTTGATGTGACAGGGAATGAGATGATGTGACAGAAGAGATGCTTAGGGGGTTGGAGGAGGAAGACCCATTTTGTATCTGACAAGACCCTATTAAGAGTTCCTGCTTGCTACATGGTTGTGATTCAAGCAGCACAAAAGAAGCCCCAGTTTGGAGTAGTGGTAAAGGTGCTGTCCTTGGAACCAAAAACTATGAGTACTAGGCCTCCCTTCATCATGAAAGCTGACTAGATGATTATGGGCCAGTCACTGTCACTCAGGCCAACCCACCTCACAGGACTGTTGTTGTGGGAAAATGTGAGGAAATAAAGCTGTCAGTCAGCTATCAAAATCACATGCTGTGATAAGCAGCACATTTTGGTGGGATTTCTACCTAGAGTTTGGTTTCGGGACTCAGCTGAAGTGCTCAACAACACCACAACATGCTGAAAAGCACAGCTTGGATCTTGGCCTGGAGCTCAGCAGCAACCAGAAAAGCAGTACCTCATTCCAACACATGCATGTGATGACCTGTAGTCTCTCAAAATAACCCAAAACCCAAAACATATATTAAAATCCAGTAAGGCCTTCAACTTAACTTCGCTCTTTTATTAGGCACAGTTTAAAGTCACAAAAATAAATAATGAGGCGAACAGAAAACCAAAACAAACCTCATTGATGAGGGTTCTGAAGCAAGCTGAGGTAACGTATGATAAACTCCAGGCAAATAACTGAGAAAAGTCCATGGGAAGAATGCCAACAAAGATAAACCTCTTTCAAGGTAAGTGCTAATTGACTCCAACAATTCTAACTATGTATCTGAAAAACTTATATACATAGCTCCCACCTGCAAGCCACAAGGAGGATCATGGTAATCTCCTCTTGAGTAGACCTCACTTTTCCCTGATCCTATCCTCCCTGCATGACCTAGGATGGATAGGGGATATGCCTGGATTTTCCTCTGATNCCTCTCGAGCCACACTCCCACTCCCTGTTGGTTGTTCCTCCTCTTCCTCAGAGTCAGACTCCACCAGGGGCATGACAATGCAAGAATTTTTGAAGGGAAGTAACATTGACATCTTGAGACTTGTTTGTTGTAATGTCTGAGCACCAACCACTTATTTATATAGCTACATCAGTTTGCAAAGCCTAGAAAGATGGAATTAACTGAGATAACGGGAAGGTGTGTGCTACAATGATGCATTGTATACAGTTACCATCACGGGTGGGATTCCAATGGTATAAACCAATTCGTTGAACGCACGCTTAACATGTGATTGTGCCAAATGTGCACTCTGCGCGCATGCTTTGCATTTCAAAAAGGTTTTATACTTACCTTTTTCTGCAGTTCCTGTGACTAAAATAGCTGAGGCATGACAAACTGCTCTGCTGAGCAAATAAGCTGTGCTCTCACAAAAGGGAATAAAGCACAGGAAAGGGCACTGGAGGGTGGGCCCACATGCTCATCACAGCGAATCGGTTCATTGCCAGATGATATTTGGAGCAAGGGGTTTGCCTGAACTAGTCCGAACTGGTAGAATCCCACCCATGGTTACCATCTATACCAGCGATGGCAAATCATTCAGGCTCACCATTTCCAAAATTCAGAAAATTTTTAACTTAACTACTGGTCTAACTTAATTAACTATTGGCATATCATCTCCACCCCCAATCCATCCAAACAAAACAGAAACAATTCTTTACATTTCAGTTTTTTAAAAAATACACACACAATTATGTATGTGATCCATATGGGAATTCCTGAATAATTTTTTCCTCAATATTTTCACCCACCAATTCTCTCTCAACCCCCGCCCCCATGTATCAAATTAGTAAACAATACACAGTACATCAAAAACTATGTTTAGTGTCTCAATCCTTCAAAAAAGAAGTCTGCTTCCATAAGTTATGATATACATAGAAGAAAATGTCTATGTAAGAAAGCACTAAATATGTGGAAATGTTACTAAAACATTCTTGAGGTTATAATCTAAATTTCTTTGTCTTTATCTTGACTGAGTGAAAAGGTATCAATCACAGCCCTCAGCATGATAGTGGCTAATGTTTTTATACTGTATTCATTTAAGTTGAACTGAATTCTTCAAAAATTCAAACCCACTGCTGTTTGGTTCAAATAAGTGTCATAAGAAGTTAGGAATCCAAGAAAACAAAAAACATTTATGCTGCCTAATCTTATAAAATCCAAATTTCTACAAAGCAATAGAGGGAAAGTAGCTGTAATCGTAATAATAGACAAACATAATGTTTACTTGCTTTATTTCTATTATTCTTTCAGTGTACTTTTAGCAATCAGTTGCCATTCTAAAGAGTCAACTTGCAAGAATAAAGCACAATGAAGAAAGGCTGAAAAATAGGGTCTTTATATCCACAATTACACTATTTATTTTTCCTTATTATCTGAACTGCAATGCAGAGGCCCTATGGTTAAAAAAAGAGAGAGGAAAGGGGGGGGGGGGAAATAAATGCATACCTTTTTCATTTACAGTACTTTCTTCTTGGTTGTCAAAAGGGTTTTGAATTTATTATGCATTTACTGCTATGGCTCACCAATTTCTATCCAGCTAAGGAGGTGTATATTTGCTTTTTGTTTTCCTCTTTGTTTTTTTCCTCCAATCTTCTACTACTGAATACTTAACCTCAGTTAGTCAAGCATAGTTAATAATGGATTTTAGCACCATGGTGCTGAAATTTCAGCCTTCATTCAGAAGCCAACATGGGAATGAAAGAAAAGGAAGGTGAAACTCAGAGATGAAAATAAACCAAACTAAAATAAGTAATAATCAAGGAATGCCTGGGGTCTTTCGCTCCTTTAAGAATGATTGATAGATCAGGATTGTTTGCCGAGGATTAGATGGCAGTCCTGCTGAAGTCTCAGTCTCACTTACTAATTTGAGGTGACTTAGATCACTGCCTTCTAGACTGCAGGCACCTGGCACAGGGATGGAGAGGCAGGAAAGAAACACCCTTCTGAAAACCTTCATCACTGGGTAATGATGGCTGTGCAATGAAATTGATTCCAGGAAGGTACCCTGAAGTATATGGAGTGCAATTATAGCCTCTATCTGCACCTTTTAAAAAGAACAGTAATTTTTCCCAGAAACCTATCCCCAGACAACAGCTTCATTATCCCAGGAAAAGATACAGCTGCTTTAATTAGTAGGAAATAGATGCTGTAATATAGAGCTGTCAAACTCGTGGTCCACAGGCTGGATGTGTCACAGGCTGGCCATGGCCACATCCAGTTTAACAAAGGGGGGAAAAGTCCCAATATGTTATGTGAGGATACTGTGATGATGCAATGTACTCCTGCTGTAGTACATTGGTGCCTGCATGTCATGAAGCACCTTTTCTAAATTATTTCCAAGGTGTTCCACAATCCTAATATTTTATCCTGCTCTGTTACTCTAGCTCATCAAAATCCTTTCCAGCAGAACAGGATAAAAAGTCTGTTCTAGAAAAAAAATCACCTAACTTGTTGGCTGAAGACTAACAATTGTGGCTTATTCAAGACACTAGTCTAATCTCATGCCTGACAAAACCAGAATTTCATATCATAATCTGCTCTGGAGAATGTACAAGTTTATTCAGAAGTATGAGCCCACACCAAAATTAAAAAAAAGATGCCACCAGTAAAAGCAAGATTAAAGAATAAAACCCAGTGACCTGCTTTTAATTCATTGGCATGATCTTGTTTTTCTTTTTCGCTTGGCGAGGTGACATAAGGTGTTTGTTTTCTTGTCTGAAAATAAACAAATTGGCCACATGGGTGTGATTTTATCTTCATCTTCTCAAAATAAAATGGCAGTATGTTTATTCCCTGCTTTTTCTAGTTTGTGCCATTTCCTCTATTCTTTTTGTGTAGTTTCAGATCAGTTGCACCTTTTCTTTGCTTTAATAAATTGGTGTGAATCCCATTTATAAAAAAGGGTGGAATATCTGTAAGTAAGCAAGCAAGCAAACGAACAAACAAATAAATACATTTCCTTCTTTTTCCTTATATGGGTTTATGGCTTTAAGAGAAGATGTCCTTTCCTGGTGTCTGAGAACAAATTGGGAGGCTTCAACCATGTGCTTTTGTGTGTAAATAACAGAATAATAAAGTTGGAACAGACCTTGGAGGTCTCTTAGTCCAATGCCCTACACCATTTCAGACAAATGACTCTCCAACCTGTTTTTAAAATCTTCCAGTGATTGAGCACCACAACTGCTGTAGGCAAGCAATGCCACTAATTTATTGTTCTCACTGTCATGAAATTTCTCTTAGTTCTAGCTTGCTTCTGTCCTTGGTTAGTTTCCAGCCCTTGCTTCTTGTCTTGCCTACCAGTGCTTTGGAGAATAAGTTGACCTCTCTCCTTTGTGGCAGCCCCTCAGATATTGGAAGACTTCTGTTGTATCATATCATCCTAGTCTTTTCACTTGCCTAGATACATTCAATTCATGCTAATTTCAGAAAACTGGGAAAATTCCAACACTTCATATAGAAATAAAGATCTGAACATCTGTATTATTGATAACATTTTGTGCTAAAGGGCACTATCAAGATCTTTCTTTTTTTTCTATTTCTTTCTTATCTTTCTTTTTCCTCACCCCCTGTATAAAGCCATCCTCAATTTAAAAAAAAATCCTAGGAAAAATAGAAAGTCAACTTCTTTGGAGAGACTTGAGTTGCTTTACTATTCAAGGAAATGTTCCTCCTCTAATAATCTGATGGAATGATAAACATGAAGTTTACTTTTCAACATATTATATAAGTAGAATTTCATAGAAGAGACTTGTTGGCAAAACAAAAATTAGTTTCCATTTTTTCCGATCTATCAGCCTAGGGTGGAATTATCAAATGCTTTAAGTTTAAGTTTAATGTTGTGCACCATCAGAAACTCTTATATTCACATATTCTTTCTTCAATTCTCAAAAAGTATATAAATGCAATAAATTAAATTAAAAGAATACACTTTTGTAGACGTTCAGATCTTTATTTCTATATGATGTGTTGGACTTGTCCCAGTTTTTTAAAATTAACATGATGACCACAATGCAGCAATGACAAATGGCTTTAAATGTGAGCAATGTTAACAGGTTATAGCTTGTAGCACATTCTGAATAGGAAAACCTTGAAAGTTAGAGACATCCCATGCAATTATAATGCCACTCTGTATACGAATACCACTCTATAAAGCCTTAGTAAGACCACACCTAGAATACCTAGCATTCAGTTTTGGTCACCACACTATTAAAAAAGATATTGAGATTCCAGAAATAGTGCAGAGAAGAGCAACCAGGATGATTAGGGGACTGGAGATTAAAACATACAGTATGAAGAACTGTATTAGGAACTGGGCATTGCTAGTGTAGTGAAGAGAAAGACCAGAGGGAGACATGATAGCAGTGTTCCAATATTTGAGGGGCTGCCACAAAGAGGAAGGGGTCAAGCTGTTTTCTAAAGCACCTGTAGACCAGACAAGGAATAATGGATGGAAACTGACCAAGGAGAGATTCAACCTAGAAATAAGGAGAAGTTTTCTGATAGTGAGAACAATCAACCAATGGAACAGCTTGCCTTTGGAAGTTGTGGGAGCTTCATCGCTGTAAGCTTTCAAGAAGACACTGGATTGCCATCTGTCAGAAATGGTGTAGGGTCTCCTACTTGGACAGGGGGTTGTACTAGATGACCTACAAGGTTGCTTCCAACTCTATTAATTGAATCTTAATCTTAACCAAATTCACACATTTCTAATTACATTTGTGTGCAATGTAATTTTTAGAAAATTTCTGCCTATCTAGAAACCAGTCAGCCCATCTCCAGTATCTTTTATTGTATTGCACATCTGGTAGTCAGCTTTCCCCAGACACAGAACAGGGATCAGGAATGAGAGAGAGAAGAATATCTGAGAGATGCTGCTGCAAGCTACTAATTGCCTGCCTAATGGCATAGCCAGACAACAACATTTAAATGCTATGCTCCAGTCTGGGGGCTTGCAAAATAGGATGCTGGAATAATCTGTTTTGCTCTTATTGCCAATCTTTATTCTGCCACAGTAACAAGACCAGTGAATGATGCTTCCTTACTGTTTTAATGAATGACAAGGAAGGAAAGGTTATTGGTGAATACCCCAGCTTTGTCTTCTGTGCCAAACATCACCATGTGCCAATGAGAAAAGCAGCTAACGATTGTCTCATTTTAAAGTATGGAGGACATGTTAACATATTAACAGAGTTAATAAACCTTGTAGGTCATCTAGTCCAACCCACCACCCAAGCAGGAGACCCTACACCATTTCTGACAAATGGCAATCCAATCTCTTCTTGAAAGTTTCCAGTGATGAAGCTCCCATAACTTTCAAATGCAAGCTGTTCCTTTGGTTGATTATCCTCACTGTCAGAATCACTCCTTGATCAATTTCCATTCATTATTCCTTGTCTGGCCTTCAGGTGCCTTGGAAAAGAACTTGAATCCTTCCTCTCTAGGGCAGCCTCTCAAATATTGGAACACTGCTGTCATGTCTCCCCCTGGTCCTTTTCTCATCACTAGACTAGCCATGCCCAGTTCTTGTAACCATTCTTCATATTATCTTAGTCTCCAGTCCCCTAATCATCCTGGTTGCTCTTCTCTGCACTTTTTCCAGAGCCCCAGCATCTTTTTTATAGTTTCATGACCAAAACTAGATGCAGTACTTTATAGAGTGGTTTTAGTGCCCCATGTAACACATGCTACATGGAACTTTACAGGAGTTGGTTCTTCAAGTTGCCCAACAAATAGAACTTAGAGTGTGGAACACAATGAACCAGAATAACATGGTGAGCTGATCAGAGTTGCTTATTTATTATTGCCTGCAATAATCTTGCCAGACATTACATTCTTTTGGGAGCAGCCATGTAAAGACTTCAGGAATTCAAGGGAATGACCAGCTTCTGATACTTTCTTCCTAGAAAAGATTCAAAACTCTCCACCCCTCATTCTATACTAATTGGAGATTCCACTGTAGGAAGTGCTTTGTGCCTGTTAACTGCCAGTGGAGCTATTTATGAACAGGGGTCAAATATTCTTCTGAAAGAGTCCTAAAACAGTCTGCCCTTCTGGCCAAATACTCCTTTGAGCCTGGGAGTTGTCAGGCAAAAAGGTCAAGCTGCTCTTTTAAAAGAATTTTAAACCTGTGCTCAGAAATAGCCTGGCAGACAGATCACAGGAAGGAAGGAAGGAAGGAAGGAAGGAAGGAAGGAAGGAAGGAAGGAAGGAAGGAAGGAAGGAAAGATATGGAGGGTGAAGTAGGAGAAAGTGATGGATAATGATCAAGCACCAGCTTTGAGTAGAGCTTCAAGGAAATACCTGACAGAGAAGGCCCTGACTGGCAGCACTGATAAACAGTCCACAGGGTAGGCAAAATGGTATACAAAAGTAAAAAGTCACATGAAATCTCCTATCATCAGCAGTAATAGTAGGAAACCTGCATTGAAATCCTGTAGTTTTGCACAACTAGCAGAACCTATCTTTCCTATTTTAAATTGACCTTCTGCGTAGCCCAAGGCGAGCACTCTTAAGAGTATTAAATCCATGTTTAAAACAACAAATCTAACACTCTTTCAAAGCAGCATTAAACTTGTGTACATTAAGTGCCAAGGCATGAACTGACAAGGGATTTGGGAAGCTCTCATTAAGCACTAGAGAGTCAGATCTTTCTGTAAAAGTCAGGTTGAAGCCAAAATGCTCCCTGACTGGAAGAAACAGAGAATGCTTAACAGCTGTGTCCAGTGAAGCTGGGGTGATCCTAGATATTTTCCTCATCAACTACGTTGTTGGTGAAGCATCCTAGATCATATCCATAGCAACAGTTGTGTTGGGAGAGGAAGAATAATGTTATTTTAAAATTGGGGCAGCAGAAGAGAACTTTAAGATGACTCATCTATAGACTTGATGGAAAAAGAGAGCACCATCACTGACAAATTACTGGATCAAGGCTGTGTCACTCTAAAGATGATGTGATGATGAGCCCTAAGTGGTGAGAACGAGTGAAGATTGTGCTTGGATGTGAGGAAAAAAAAGAGATAATATGATGTTATGCTTTCCTTTAAGATTCCTGTCAGCCCCAGATCCATCTTGAATCAGATTTGGGACTTCCACAAGGGAGGATGGGTAACCATGGGAATAGAAGTAAAGTGAGAAGGGAGGATAGCCACAAAAACATTCTTTCACCAGAGCTCAAGGTCATGCTGCTGGAGTTTGGAGGGGAGTGACTGGACTTGGCGGGAGTTCAGAACTGAGGTGGATTGGAGAGTATCACTTGTGGGTCATCAGAAAGGGGTTGGATGTGAGTTTAAAGGCCGTGTCACACTGCCCAACGGATGCAAAAAGGACACAACAGAAGAGAAAAATGTTACATCCGTTGTTAT
>BHFT01040515.1:0-25323 GCA_004320025.1 Laticauda laticaudata
TCTATATCTATATCTATATCTATATCTATATCTATATCTATATCTATATCTATATCTATATCTATATCTATTTGTCTCCATCATCTTAGCCTAAAATGAATATTTTATACAAAACCACATGAGGCATGTGAAAGTTCATCTATCTGAAACTATGTTTTATTTTTCACACACTCTCATTCAATTCCCATTAATGTTTAAAAACTATGAATTGGCTCTTTGTCTCTGCTGTGTGAATGTTTAATTTTATTGAACATTTCCATTATTGTTGCCCCATTAATTTGGTGCCCCAGCCATTTAGAGCTATGTATTTTGTTCAATTTGTTAATCAATTATACATCAGAATATATTTTCTGCATATTACCAAAGCGTACTTTTATGTCAGCTTCATGAAAGCATCTCAGTTCTGATCGGTAGTGATTACCATTAGGAAATGTTGGATTTGAATTTGGCCTATTATTTCTTTTTCCCTCTTTTATAAATCTTTTACCCACGTTGCCTGATTATTATATCTACCTCTCTTATTTGATCTATGACCATAAGTAAATTAATTCTCCTTTTCTGTAGTAGCACCTGTCCTTTGGAATGAGGTTCCCCAAAATCTGAACAGTTCCAAAGCTGCTATTGTTTAGAAGAGCCGTTGTTAAAGAGTGAAACCCTTCACTTCATTCTTTCTGGTCTGTGGCCCTTGCAATAATTTAGATTTATTCTTTATCTTTTATTGATGTTATTGTAATTTCTTTGTTTCATTGTTGTGAAGCTCCCAGAATTATTGAGAGTTGAATGGTATTTGAGTTTAAATAATAACAACTTAAAAAGAGCCTGCTAGTTGGTATGAAGTGATCCTCTTTAATTAATTAAAAAGTTTTGTATGTGTGTGTTTGTGTGTTTATGAGTATGTATGTGTATGTATATGCATTTCTCCTTGAAAATTATTAATGTATGAAGCAATGCCAATGACAATAGAATAGAACATAATAGAATAGAATACTTTATTGTCATTGCATCCTACAAATACAATGAAATTTGAAAGCTACTCCAGCACAGTGTCCCAAACACACTACAGAGTATTTAAAAATTAAAATAATNTACTCCAGCACAGTGTCCCAAACACCACATCACAATCACACTACAGAGTATTTAAAAATTAAAATAATTAAAATAATTATTAAAAACCTAGTCTAAAACCTATCTAAACATATAGTAAGTTAGATAGTTTAAAAATGCCACTATATATATAGGGCTAAATCACATATGCATTGTGACAATCAAAATTGTGTGATTGTAATGGGAATACCTCCTGATATATTAAGGCAGGGGGTGTCAAACTCAAGGCCTGGGAGTCAGATCCGGTTCGTGGGATATTTAGATCCAGCCCATGGGGGAGCCCTGGAAATAGTGAAGGACTGGGCTGCGGTGACTCTGCCAGTGAAAATGTGGCCCTCCCGAGCTCCGTTTTTCCTGGCAGAGGGTTGCAGGAGGCTGTCCCAGCTGAAAACTGGAGCCCATTTTCTCTGGCAGACCACTCGGGCCACAGACCCCCCTGACACAAGTGATGTCAAGCTAGCCACACCCACCCTGGCCATGCCTACCCTGGCCCCTGCGGTCAAACACAACCCTACAACTGAAGCCTACAATTATGTGACCTTCAGTGAAATTGAGTTTGATACCTCTATATAAGATACCTTGTTTGCTAGGCGTTCAGTTTGTCTGACTACAAATCTTTTCATATTTTGCACACCCTATCTTGTTTTGTAATGTGAGATAGTGAGTATTCTAATCTACACTGGGGTATATCCATGTGGGGGGAGATCATAATGGTAGCCACAACCTTACAATTGAAGTCCCATCTATATTTAAGATGGTATATGTAAAAACAGCTTGGCTTTGATTACACATCTTGACTTTTTTCACCCCTCTGTAGGTGCTCCTGGTGCAGATTAAGGAAAATAATTCCTGACTCCTTGCCAGGAAAGTTATATGAAGCCAGAACTTTTCTTCATTGAAGGAAAAAAAATGGGTAGAAATGTCATAAATAGATTATTTGGTTCTAAACATTATTTCTTTGTCAGTTTTGATCTGGGGACATTATATAATTGCATTGAGATGATAGTTTTAAGTCGGCAGGCAATTTACTTCAAAGAGACAGAAGTTAGGACAGCTCTTGCCTGCCCTCCTCTTTTCAAAGATCATTTCCAGAATGGGAGAAAGGAAGTGTTTGAAGCGGTTAAGTGATTTCACTCCCTTCACAGACAATTCTTAATTGAGTTTTGGCACATTCTGTACATTTTTAGATCAGCATCAAAGCTAGTGTCCGTCCAGTGATAAGCAGCTTGTTCTCAGGTTTCAAAAAAAGAGAAGAAAATACACACATATACACACAAATGGCACATATATACACAAATGTATATAAAGCCTTTATTTTCCACATTGTTTCGATGTATGTATATATGCATGTATGTGTGTGTCTATGGATACACACACATATAGCCTTCATTTTCCACATCCTTTACACACACAGACAAACACATTTTCCATGAAGCTGAAATGTGCCTATTGCTATAAAATAAAAGCAACATAGAACAAGATATGGCCTCAGGTGCTGAACTGGGAATATATAAATGCTGTGGATTGAATTTACTTTTAAATATTACCCAGAAGATCACTATGGATTTAGGATTGGTAACACAGCCAGCCAGATATTTAGACTGAATTTGGCATTTTTATCCACCTATTGAGTCCTTCCTAAGCCCATGAGAAAGATGCCATTCTCTGTGCCTCTATTTGTTTTATTAATCCCTTGCAAAACTGTAGATTAGGGTTAATCTGGACGATCAACAATATTATTTGTATTATAATATAAAAGTATTGTGATATTAGTTATTAGCAGTGCTAGGTTGTCCCATTTGTAGAAATGTTATTTTAATTGTGTCTGTATCAGAAATAACTTCCAGGGAAGTGTTTTTTAGAAAATCATATTGATTTTTTCTCAGGAGAGAACAATATATGTAAGAGAATGAAAAATGGCCAATTTTATTATTTTCATTGCATCTATAGCCATCCGACATTGGATAAATTGATTCCTTCCATCAATCTTTGAACATTATATATGTCTTTATTATGTGTATATGTGGAACTTCCCTTGAGAAGTGTGTAAAAGTGACATAAATTGGTGTAAAATCGGGCTGCTTGGCTGTTTACAGTTTAAAAGGACATGTATTACGTCAGGGCTATCAAACTTGCTGCCCGTGGGCTGGATGCGTCACATGCTAGCTACGCCCACACCCGGTTTAGCGAAGGGAGAGAAAGTCAGGATACATCACATGATAATGCAGTGATGACGCGAGTTTGACACCCCTGTGTTATATAATGCCTCCACTCTAAGATCAGCAATTATTATGAATCCAATACAACCATAATGATATTGCATGCATTGTGTCAATAAGTGTGCAAATGACATCATAACACAAATGATGTCACTTGCTAACTCTTGCTCCCTCGGCAGTTTTTCATGCCTGTGCTGTTCCCAATTGCTTAGCAGATGCAATTTAAGAAGTTAGTATGAAGCTATGAAACCAGGGTATTCTTATTTAATGTCTAGTTTCTTTGCTTACAAATCTATCTAGGAATTATACTCAATAGGAGAGGCTTTTTTAAGAACGTGCTCCTATGTTTATAGCCCTGTCCTTTCCAGTATGTGGAAAAAATCCTTCTTCTGGATTGTTTGCAGGGCTTTTTTCTCTTAATTTATACAAATAAATTAAAACCCAGCAGTAGCACTGATCCCAACTTACTTGCAAATAATTTTACCCCTTGAAGGTTTCTTTGAAGAAATCCAAAGGGATTTTAAAAACTGGATATAAGAATGTAAAGCAATATTTGTACTAAAGCAGTTAAGCTGTTTGTAAACAATTACATGTCTTTCCTGGGTCTTAATTTAAACAGGCCAAAGAAATGCTTTGTTGTTCTTCCTGGGATTTGAGTTAATTCAAAATGGAGCAACAAGTTAAAAAAAAACTCCCTACCATGTGTTTCCTCTTTAATTAGCTAATAGGTATGTAGGTTAAATCCAAAAAAGATTTGGAAAAATCAGTTTAAAATAAACACCTTAAACTGCTCCTCTCATTTTGTTTGAAAATTGTTTTTTTTGTCACTCTTTTCTCCCTTGGTTCTTCGGTTATTGATTTAAGGGAATTCTTGGTTCAAAATACCTTTTGCATTAAAAACACTCTTGAAAGAACAATTTCATTTAACTGTGGGCTTGGAAATCAGCCCTTGCCAGTGAAGTGATGGTGTCATAGCATCCTGGCAGACTTTGTATCAGCATAACTACAGAATGAATGTGGTCATTTGCTAAAAGAGAAAAGCTAACTTATTCTTTGATTCTAAACTGTGGGCGGAAGTGGGAGTGTGGATTTTCGTAGGGTAGAATCTCTTATTTAGATAGAATATGTCCTAGGCACATCTGTCTTGATTTAAAATACACTATTTGAAAGTTGAGAAGTTTATCTGGAGAATTGGAAAGAAGACTATTAAATTTCATCTGAACATTTGAGTGAACAGCACACATCATATGTGAAGCTAAAATTGCCATAGAATCCAGCAATTTTATGCATATAGTTAATGTGACCTAGAAGAGAATATAGATAGTCCTGGAATGTAACCACAATAAGCTCAAAATGTCCACTGCTAAGCAAGGGCCTTGTTAAGTGAGTTTTGCTGCATTTACAACCTTTCTTGCCACAATTGTTAAGTGAACCATGTGGTTATTAAGTGAATCTGGCTTCCCCCATTGACTTTGTTCGAAGCTGTCTTGGAAGGTTACTAATAATAATCACATGATCCTGGGACAGTGCACTGACACTTAATCATGATCACATGATTAAGGAGATGCTGCAGTAGAGATGATCCCCAACTTACAACAGTTCATTTATTGACTGTTCAAAGTTATAACGCCATTGAAAAAAGTGACTTATGACCATTTTTCACACTTACAACTGTTGCAGCATCCCCATGCCCATGTGATCAAAATTCAGATGCTTGGCACTGACTCATTTTTATGACGATTGTACTGTCCCGGGGTCATATGATTATCTTTTGCCACCTTCTGACAACAAAGTCAAAGGGAAAACCACATTCACTGAACCAGGTTACTAACTTCACAACTGCAATGATTCACTTAATAACTGTGGCAAGAAATGTTGTAAAATGGAGCAAAATTCACTTAACAACAGAAATTTTGGGCTCAATTATGATCATAATCTGAGGATCAACTGAAGTTGCATATGTGTGAAAACTGGCTGTAAGCTACTTTTTGCAATGCTCCTTTAAACAGTCACTAAATTAATTGTTGTTAGTCAAAGACTACCTGTAATTTAAAATGGAAACTGATATTGCAGGAAACTGAAAATGGATACTTATTTTAGGCTGATAGCAATTAATGCAGCTAGGAGCCAGCCTCTTACAAATGACTTGCAAGTGATTCTGGAAGTAATAGAGCCTTGGTGGCGCAGTGGTTAGAGTGCAGTACTGCAGACTACTTCTGCTGCCTGCTGGCTGCCTGCAATGTTACAGATTGAATCCCACCAGGCTCAAGGTTGACTCAGCCTTCCATCCTTCTGAGGTGGGTAAAATGAGGACCCAGAATGTTGGGGGCAATAGCTTGACTCTGTAAATCACTTAGAGAGAGCTGTAAAGCACTAGAAAGCGGGATATAAGTCTAAGCGCTATTGCTATTGTTAATAGCTCTATACTGGGAAGATATCCTTTGGGGTGACTGGCCTGAATATTTCTTTAGATTTTGTTTTAGATGCTTTATATTCTTTCCATTTTTTAAAAAAATGAAAAGATTGAATGATCCAGTTTCAACCATAATCTGTAAATGAATGAAGTTTACATAAGCTTTATTGAGAAATAAAAATGAAAGTTGATAAGTTGTTCAAAGTCAAAATAATACATAACATTATAGAAACATATAATCGTTTACCAAATGGAGAACTCTCCGAAGAGATCGAAATTATAAAATACAAATGCAAATTAAAGCTCAGTTAGATTTTCATGAATAACCTTGACATCCTATTTTATATCTTAACTTCGCTCCATTATTCTGCATGTATATGGGTATTTTTCATTTCAACAGAATGAAGCTAGAGAACATCTGTGACATTTATTAATAGTTTGTAAACAATATTTATGTACTGTACAATATTAGTTTCTCTTTAAAAGCAGTTAATCATTTATTTCTATCTTTGAAAAGAGCATATCAGTTAACATGCTGAAAAAAAAAACTGCTCAGAAAAGGACAGACACTTCATTACATTTTTAAGGCTGTTTCTACAAACATATTACATGAATAGGTAATGTTTTTACTGCAGCAGTTAAGTGGTGTGCAGCTCAGAAGTACTTAGATTTAGCTTGACAGTTTTAAGAGCACTATCTGTTTACTTTCTTGAAAAATTAAAACATTGACAAAGATTAGCAACTAAACATAAAGCTATTAGAACTGAAATTAACAGAGGCACCTTAAAAAGCAGGAACAAGTAACAGAATTGGTGGTATTAAAAAAAGCTATGAAAGGGTATTCAGTATTAGTGTAGAAGTCCAAATCAATAATTACATTACAAAATAAATTTAAACGGATCTAATCATTTTACAAAAGACTTTCCTCTTTTAGTTTTCCCCCCTTTCTTTTGACATTCTTACAAGTCATATATTTTGTTGTTGTTTTGCCTTAGAGCAGCTAATGTGGCAGGTAATGACACTTCTTTGAGGCAGGCAATCTCTTTCACTGTGTGCAGAGCTAATCCAGGATGCGAAAACTGGCTCACTTGGTTTCGCACCTGTGGAGGAAGGAAATAAGGTGCATCTGTTTCTACCACTATTCTGTTTAATGGGATTTTTTTGAACAGAGTCTCTAACCTCATTTGCTGATGGGTAAGACAGCAATGCAGTGAATCCAACAGTCAGATTTGGAAAATAGTCTAAAAGTGGTTCAATGACAATATAGTGTCCAATGAAACAATGCCTGTGTATTTTATAGTCTTTGGGCACACATTTTTTCATGATTTCTGACAGATCACCATCAGCATCTCTGCAGTGAATGATCAATGACTTCCTTAAGGAAACAGCTAGATTCAGTTGCCTCTCAAAAACCTCATGCTGCTTTGGAATTTCTGTACAACATTTGTAAGAGTAATCCAGTCCTACTTCACCAAAGGCAATAGATTTGGGGTGTCTCATTGCCTGCATGAGATTTCTTTCATGAAGATCTGTATAATAACAAGCAAAGTGGGGGTGGCAGCCAAATGCCCTCCAAACCATATCTTCCTTTAATAAATCTTCCCATAAGTTGTTTCTTAAAGTACAGGGGTCACAAAAGTCAGCTATGCAGCCCTGAAATTCTTTAGGAAAGGTACTGCTTTTACTTTTACTAAATCTTTTACTGAAGATTTACTAATCTTTTACTAAATTCAGAAAAAGTTCCTTTGAAGGATGTTTTTGAATATAACATGTCCAGGTGCCAGTGTGTATCAATAAAGCCGCCTTGTAAATATTTGGGCAAGCTCATAGGCAAATCCTGGTCTACACAATTATTAGTGAAATAATCTGATTTACATGATGAAGAAAATATGGGACTATATGTTCCTCTTTCCATGTTTTGGGGTCTTTTTTTCTCTTTAGAGTCCCGTAAAGAACCATATGACCACACTTTCTCTTGCGTACTTTCCACTGAAGGTTTTTTATCTTTTGCTGCTTTCATTGTTCTTTCTAAAGAAATGTCATAGAGATTATTGGAATATGAAATGTTTTCAGTGGATCTTGTAAAATAATATGTTGGCTTTAGATTGCTTGTTTGGTGTTTTCTATAATAATTCACTTTCTGACTGTAGAAATGAGGATACATCACAAATTCCGTTGCTGACGCTGACATTTCTATCATTTCTGAAAGTCTGTGATTAGAAATGGAATTTTCTTGTGAAAAGGTAAACAGTGGTCCTCTATCTTCCATGTTGGATCTATAATTTTCAGATGAAAATTCTTTATTGTGCTCCATACCCTTTTGATATGTTTCTGAATCACCTGTAAGCATCGGTTCTAGAGAGGATTCAACAACAACCATCTTCTGGAAGTTCACAAACTTTTTTGCAGCATCACTTTGTGTGTTAGATAAAGTGGAGGGAATGCATTTGTCCTTTGCTATGTTTTTTTGCTTTGTGCCAGCACTAAAGCTTTTTACAAAAGGTTTCTGATGGTTGCTATTCTGCTTGGTCTCTTCACCTTCATATTCTGAAGCCCCAGAGACCAATCTCCAATGGGCTTCCAATTTCCAACATTGTTTTTTACTTTGGCTGGCAAAAGTATTTCAGCCAGAGGCTTTAGGTAACTGTTTAGTAACTTGACTATTTTTTTGCTCTCCAATTGGTAAAAAGCTGCTTTCAAGTTTGTGTTTTGGTTGGTAATTTTCTTTCCAAAACACTTTAGTCTATTGAACATCTATTTTCTCTTTTAGTGGAACATTTGAGTCATTTGATCCCTTGTAAAGTTCATTTTTATCACTTGATCCTGTATGAACATATTTGGAAGTATCCATTGGCTTGGAAAGTTCTCTCATGCTATATTTAGCTTTGTTTCCAGTTTCTGTAGCAGCTTTCTTAATGTTGGAAATCTGTTGAAGCTCTGATTCATGTTCAGGTCTTGTTAGTTTATAATCTGACCAACATTGTTGTTTATTGTCTTGCTTGACAGAAATGTTATGTTCCTGTGTTGTAGCTTCCAAACAGTGTGAATTGTTTCTAATTTCTCGCCCTCTACTTTTTGATGTTACTGAAAATTCTCCCAGGTTGTTAACTGATCCAAGTTCCTCTTTTCCAGAAGAGCTTTCTTTATGAATTTCATTTGTAGAAGTTTTTCTTCAGGCTTGCAATTCTCCCCCAAATACACTTAGCAGAACTTTACGATATATTTTTCGAGATCCTTCTCCCTGAATTTGGTCTTTTATATTTCTCTGGACACATTCAGCAGACTTTTCTTTTAAGGCACTTTTTCTTTCAGGGACTGGAGGATCGTTTGCGCCTGCCTCTCTGCCATCTTCTTGCTTAACCTTCAGCTTCTCAGGGGTCTAAGAGGAAGATGCCATATCTTTAATAGATTTATCTGAAGTGGCGGTGGGGGGAGGGCTTTATAAGAAAGCTTTTGCTGGGGGCGAGAGGGTCTACTCTTGGCCTTCCTTAGCCCTGCTGCTAATGCATCGCCTTACTTCAAATTCATCAATTGCCAGCAGCAAATGAAGTTCGGGAAAATGACCCTGAGTCTTCCTATACGCAGCCTCCCTGCCATCATCGGGACTCGTGGGAAGAAGGCTTGAAACGTTTCGTGAGGCTTGCAAAGCTGTCTGCTCAGCTTTGCATTCCCTGCTTGGCTGCATCGAAGTTAAATTTTCTTCTCCTAGGCGTTGGAAACGGTCGGGTCACCTTTAAGCTGGGCCTCCCGTTGCCTCGTCCCAGCTGCCCGACCCACCAAATCTGCTTCCATGCACTCTTTCCATCGCGTGCCTTGCCTACCTCCCGCTGTTGCGCCTCCAAAGTGCTGGAAAGAAGGCAGTCTTCGTTCTGCCCAGTGCTATTTTTTGGGAAGCCCGATCATCCGTCCAGGAAAATTGCTAAGAGTACGCTACAGTAGTCAAGATTATTCTAAGGCAATAGAAGACTAAAGGCCCTGTCCCACTGCACTTACGGATGCAAAGAGGATGTTAAACGTTAAAAAAAGCTTGCCATCCGTTGGAAAACGCTATGCATCCGTTGTGTACTCACTGCATACGTGTTTCATAATGCCCTATCCATCGAGGATGTACGCAATTTCATCCGCAACAAGAAGTTTTGAGCTGCACAAAACTTTTTGAACGGGATGAACTTTCCACCGTGTACGATGTAAATCCCGCGACATATGAGCAACAAACATTCTATGTCCGTTTATATCCGTTAAACATCCTCTGTGTCCTCTCTGCATCCTCTGGGCATCCTCGCAACTCACATCCGCTGCACGCTGAAAAACAGAAAGAGGGGAAAGAAATGGTACATAGAAAAATCTATACATCGTTAGGTAGCAACGGAAATAGAAAGTATGCGTTTGCATCCAATATACATCCAACGCGGCATCCCCTTTCTTCCTTGTAGGCATAGGGTGATGCATTCGCTTCATCCGCTATGTGTCTGCTTCAAAATTCTCCCCGGAACCCCTTTGGAGGTGTCATCCACTTCCATCCGCTTTCATCTGCTAGGTTCCTATGAACATTCACGTTTAACATCCCGCTACATACTACCGCACGTCCCGTTCTTTTCCATTCTTTATCGTTCTGTTTAATGGAAATTTCACCACTTTTGAAGGCGGATGACAACGGATGGAGCCACCCCTGACAAATTTGCTCGTCTGTCTGTGTTCTTTATGATACAATTTTGCGTCATGTCAGGCCATTGGGACCAAGTAGCCTTAAACAGAGAACAACTCTCATTTACGTTATAGTCAAAACAGAGTTGTCCTGGATTGGAATCCTCCACCTTGGTGGCTAGAACATGTCTTCCTAAGCAACATTTATGAAAGTAGCTTCAGGACGCTGTCAAAAGTTTTCAACAACCATGCTGGCTAAGAACTCTAAGTGTAGAGTAGGTAGGGTAGGGTAGGGTAGGGTAGAGTAGGGTAGAAGTAGAGTAGAGTAGAGTAGAGTAGAGTAGAGTAGAGTAGAGTAGAATAACAGAGTTGGAGGACCTTGGAGGTCTTCTAGTCCAACCCTCTATCTAGGCAGGAAACCCTACACCACTTCAGATAAATTGTTATCCAATTCATTAACTCTTGATAAATGAAAAAAAATTGTAGAAGTGCTAAGAACCAATTAAAGAAACAATTTCTATAACTACAAGGTATCAAATGTAAGCTCTGTTTACACCACTTCAGCTTGATGCTTTTTCTATCTGTTGCCTGCAAAGGACTAAAAGTAATTCTATTCTTGCCAGGAAATATAGTTTCCACCAGTTCTTTGGTTTGATAGCAACCTAATGTGGTCAATCGGAACAAAAAAAATGTTTCTTTTAATTGTGTGAGAATTAATGTTCACAACTGTCAAATCTCTGTATATAAAAAGAGTTCATTTTGGAAAGGAAGAAATATGAGAGAACTTATAAATGAATTTCAAAATAAAAAATAAAGACAATTCAGATTAAAGCAATTACATGTCATTTGTTTAAATAAAATAACATGAAGAGAATGGCATGAAAGAGGCCATCTTTACATTCTGATTAATGTTATTCAACTGTCCCTTTCTCTAGTTGTTTGGAGTGCTACTATTTCGGTGTGGTAGAGTAGAGAGATATTTATATCTAAAAAAAAGCTGCCCAACTTTCTATTAGTAACTCCGGGCAGCTTGCCAAGAGAAAAACCCAATATAAAAAAACCATAAAATAAAAATGTTAAAATCACTCTCTTAAGGTGATTGATTGTTGCTTTAGATAATAAAATGAGATCCTCTGGTCATATGTCTAGCAAGCCAATAACATAATTACCTATTGGAGGTATGGCTTTCCCAACAGCCCTATAGTTGAATAATAAAGAATGGTCAGTTCTGATGTAATAGTCCTTAGAGATTCTCAGTCAACCAGGTCATGGTTGTCCCAAAGGTGCTTTTTCAGGATGCCAGTGGACTTTGTGATTTTTTTTCTTTTGAAGACATTTCGCTTCTCATCCAATAAGCTTCTTCAGCTCTGACAGGATAGTGGGGAATGGAAGCATTTATACTCCTTGCAGACGGCTGGTCATTTGCATCCTTCTAGAGGATCACTGAAGTGCTTGAAGGCTTATCAGTGTCCCCAGAGTCACTTGGTTGCTGGAGTCTGCAATGTTTCCTTTGAAAATCCATTCCTACTCCACACAATTCAAAGGTTGTTCATCCCAAATTGTATAGCTAAAAGTCTGTAGAGATTCTCAGTCGCAGTTGTCCCAAAGGTGTTTTTCCAGGGGGCAATTGAACTTTCTTGTTTTTTATTTTAAGACGTTTCATTTCTCATCCAAGAAATTGCAGACTGCAGGAACCAGGAGCACTACCCACATGACTCTGAGGACACAAATAAACCTCCAAATGCTTCAAAGACCCTCGAAAAGGATGCAGATAACCAGCTGTCTGCAAGGAATATAAATCCTTCCATTCCCCAGCATCCTGTCAGAGCTGAAGAAGCTTCTTGGATGAGAAGCAAAATGTCTTCAAAAGGAAAAAAAACAAGTAAGTCTAGTTGTCTTCTGATATAATGGTGTGGGAGAATGATCTTGAGAGACTGGCCCAAAGAGACTGCCTAGGGAATGGTCAAATAAGAAACATCATAGTCTGTAATTGGAGAATGGGTGGAGCAGGGGAATCAGAAGAGACCCTCCCTGATTTATTGAATTATAATTGTATTTTCAGACTTTCAAGGTTCCATTAATATAGTTTTATAATAAAGTAGAAACAGCTCATCTGGTCATGTCTGCTCTCTGGATACTAGTAAGGCTGACATCTAGTGTGAAACAAAATACAACACACTTACACTGGAAAGACTTACCAAAGGCTAGGTCACACTGGCTGACGGATGCAAAACGTATGTAAAAAGGACACAGCGGATGAGCAAATTTTCCATTCGTTGTTATTGGCCCAAATTTGCATTAAACAGAGCGCGACAACAACGGAAAGGACGGACATGGGAGGATGGTAGCGGGGATGTAAAGCGGATGTTTGTAGGAAGCCTAGCGAGGAAGCAGATAGAAGTGGATGACACATCCGAGGGCTTCCGGGGGAGAACAGCGAAGCGGACGTGTAGGCGAAGGAACGGTTGTGTAGCGGAGGCATAGCAGATGACACGGATGCATCACAGATGCTTATAGGATGCCTAGCGGATGCCTAGCGGATGCAAAGCGTTCACTGAGCATGCGGGGAGGATGAATTGCATAAGCTCCGCAGATATAAAAAGGATGCAGCTCGCAAGCAGGTCACCATTCAGAGAAAAGACCTGCTGCAGAGTCATCTTGAGAGAAACCAAGAAGAAGAAGAGGAAGCCTATGCCTACTCCTGCCAGCCCTGGAAAGAAGGACAGAACCACCAACCCACCCCCTGGCACTGACTCTGAAGCTGCTGGTGCTGCTGCTGGTGCTCCTGGTGGCTCCTGGTGTTGCTGCTGCTGGTGCTTTCTCCTGCTGGTGCTGCTGCTGGTGTTGCTGGTGCTTGCTGGGTGCTTCTCCTGCTGCTGGTGCTTCTCCTGCTGCTACTGGTGCTTCTCCTGCTGCTGCTGCTGCTGTGGTGGACCAGCCCAAGGCCCTCAAAGCCCTGCTGCTGAAGGCCCTGAAGCCCCTGCCAGAGGGAGGAAGAGGCAAGGCAAGGAGAAGGGGGAGAGAAGAAACAGTACTCCATTTCCGAGGACCATGAGAAGGAGGTGCTGGAATGGCTGAGGGAGAACGAGTACCTGTGGAGGAAGGGCCACAGGTCTATCGCGAAGTGGATCCAAGTGGAGCAGGCAGCGTGGAGAGAGAAGGTGGAGAGCCTGGGCTACACTTCAGATGTACTCCTTGGGTGGTGGAAGCAGATGCACACCTGGTATGGCAAGCTGCACCTGAAGAGATCCGGGCAGGCCGCTGTCAAGCTCACTGACCGGGAGACCTATGTCATTGCCAGGTGCAGCTTTCTGGAGGGTGAGATCCGCCACCGAGGAGCAGTCCCTCTGTCAACCTCTCCCTCAGACGCCACAGAGAGCCACTGCTCTTCCAGCCAGGAGACAGCTACCGTGTCCAGGCAGGTGTCTTTGGAGGCCCCACGACAGAGAACCCCCCCACACAGCTGCACTCCCCATGCCAGAGGACGTGAAGGATACCCTGTCTCAGAATGGAGCAAGAAGAGGCAGCCACCAAGGAAACCCACCCCACCCCCAGCTCCACCTCCACAGAAAGCAGGCAGAGAGGCAGACCGGAGGGACAGAGCCACACTGTCCTCTTGGAGATCAGGGACACAATCAAAGGCAGCACAGATCTCCTCTCCTAGCTGGTCCACTTTGACATACCATCCTCCAACCGCAAGCTCTTCATCACGTAGGTGAGCCAGACCCTCATGGACATGCCCGAGGTCCAGTACCAGGCGATGAAGTAGAGGATCACAGCTCTTCTGCACCACCCTCCAGGCCCAGCTGAACTGCTGCTACCCAGTCCAGGTCTGCTCCTCCCACCCCAGGCAATGTCACAGCCCTTCCACGGATTTCAGCAGCCCCTCGCCTCCCAAGCCTACCACTACCAGGACTTCCCACAGCAGAGGCAGCCCTTCCCAGTCCCCACCCAGGTTCCTCGACGCCACAGACGCCACAGACGCCTCAGCTGACCCAGCTGCAGACCAGACAGTCCACTCCCACTCCCTCCTTCCTCCACCCCACAGCCAAGCCCTTCCTCAGAACATCTGTCATCAGTGTTGGGCCTCACATCCCAGGTCCTTGAGGAAGTGCCTCTCAACCTCACGGGACTGAGTCAGCTCTCTGAGAGCTTCCTGCACACAACCATCTCCTGTTGTACTCTGGGGCCAGGCACCCCAATGGCGCCTCAGACCAGCACTCCAGCAACAGCCACCTCCAGAGTCCCTGGCCCCTTTACATCTGAGACACATGGGCACGCCTCAGAGTGACTGAAAAGAGTGCCAGAGACTGAATTGTTACCTGCTCACCTTATCTTTGCTTAAAGACACTTTACTTGGGTCATTTTGCTTTTTAATAAAGTCATATCAGTTTGTTCTTAACAAAAGGTTATCTTTGCTTCACACACTTGGTTCATTTTTTTTACTAAGTAAAGTGTTGGGGAAAACTTTGAAAAAAGGGTATAACTTTGCATGCTTGTGGGATTGGTAAGGATAGTTGTGGGATGGATAGCTGTAGGATGGGTAAGGATAGCTGTGGATTGGTAAGGATAGCTGTGGGATAAGGATGGTTGTGGGATGGGTAAGGATAGTTTGTGGGATAGATAAACCTCCAGTGCAAGCATTAGTGGGACTGTATGGTCCACCCCCTCAGCTGCCACACATATGGCCTTTATTATCAGTAACAATTTAATCATTGATCACACCATTTCAACATAAACAAAACTCTTTATTAATGCCCTATTCATTGTAAGGCCACTTCATTCATGGCACAATCTCATCAGTGTGATGAGACAGGCTGAAGGAAGCATCCATTAAGCATCGTACCATCCTGTCTTGCCACTCCACTGTTCCAGCTGGGTAGTTGCACCAGTGTTTCAGGAGGTTGCATTGCTTCTTCCCTCCACGTGAAGCTCTGTTGGGGCCTTGCACATCCACAGTGTCTATCAGGTTTAGTCCTTGCTCCTTCACCAGGCTCCATGTCCCCATTGCCTTGTTGACGGTCTACAAGCCTGCTCTGCAACACTGGGTAGCGGGTGCTCATGAGATTGTGCAGGATGCAGCAAGCTTCCATGATGCTCCTCACAGTCTGTGGGCGATGCTGCATGGTGGTGAGAAGTACCTGGAACTTGTTGGCCAGGATGCAAAGGCGTTCTCCGCCATCCGTCTTGCCCTGGACAGCCTGTATTTGAAGATCATCTCTTCACGGGTGAGGTATCTGGAACTGTCGGGCTTCATGAGGTAGGTTCTGAGTGAGAAGCATCATCACCCACGATGAAGTAGGGCACATCTTGTGTGTTTGTGTGTAGGGGGTCTGGATCTGGGAAACCCATGATGAGGTTGCGTTCCAGCCCACCCTTGAGGTCACTGGCGTTGTATATCTGGGCATCTGAAGCTGAGCCATTGCCTGAAAGCATCGATGTACATGAACTTGTAGTCAGCATCAACCAGGCAAAGAGGATGATGCTGAAGAAGCCCTTGTAGTTGAAATAATTGGACCCTGAGTTGGCTGGAGCTTTGCAGGCCACGTGCTTCCTATCTATGGCTCCACGGTGTGGGGAAAGTTCCCACCTCTAATACCACTGTTCTGCAACTTTCCTCCAGCCTTCTTCAGTGGTGGGAGGAGGAGCTCTTCCACGTATTCTTCAATGATGGCCTGCACCACTTCTCTGACCACAATGCTGATGGTGTTGTGTGGCACCTCCAGGCATACTGCATGTTTCTGTATGTGGTCCCAGAGGCCAGGTGGCGCAGAGTCAGTGCCATCTTCAGTCCAGGGTCCAGGCTGGGACGGAAGTTGCTGTTTGCCTTGGTCAACCTGCGTCTCAGACGCTCCACAACTTCGTCAAACATGGCTGGTGGCATCTTCATGAAGTGCTGGAATGCACGAGGGTCTTCGTTCCTCAGCCTCCACCATCAGCTTGTCATAGAGTCCAAACTCACTCTTCTCCCAATCCATCTTCGGACCCACACAGCTCTTGGATGTCTCCTTCTTCCCTTGCGTAGAAAAGGTGAAACAGTCTGAAGAGGGCTTGGTTTCTGGTGTTGAATGATGGCGGCTACCAAAAGGAGTTTGCGATGACTATAGTGGAAGATCAATGGATGATGTGGAGAGGAAGAGCAAGGCTGAAGAGGTCTGCACACCAGGGCTGCTGGACTGATAGTGAGATCCAGGTGATTTTCTCCCCCTTTTTATAAGGAAATGTTGGTTTTCCGCTAGGTGTCCTTCCACATACTCTAGACATCCTCCAGACATCCTAAATATCCGAGATACGTCCCATATACGAACATTTTTCTGTTTTAATGCTTTATGTACGAGATGCATCCGCTTACATCCTTTCTATGCTCGTGCTACTACGTCGGTTGGACATTCTGTGTACCTTTCGCTTCCTCCCTCTTTCCGCTTTCCGCTGCAGCAGATGTGAGTTGCGTGGAGGGCAGAGGATGCCGAGAGGATACATCGGACGTGTAACGGATGACAAGGACTTAGAACGTTTGTTGCCTGTATGTGTTGCGGATGTAGATAGTACGTGGCGGAAGTTCATCCTCTCAAAACGTTTTGGTGCAGCTCAAAACCTTTTGAGCAGATGAAATAGCAGTAGACAGATGTTTTACGGATAGAGCGTATGAAACACATCTGCAGTGAGTACACAACGGATGCATCGCATTTTCCAACGGATGGCCACCCAACGGATGGCAAGCTTTTTTGTCTGTTTTACATCCTCTTTGCATCCGTTGGTTCAGTGTGACATGGGCTTAAGAAACCAAAGATGAGTTCTGATCCTCCCAGCAATGTGGCTGTTTATCAAATGTGGCTAATAAGCCATCAATACACTAGCCAGAGTCACTTTCTGTGAGATGGGTGGCCATATCAATTTGAATGAATGAATAGAAAGGAAGTGTGGTAGAATGGTTAATATGTTGGATTGGAATGGTTCTAGGATCCAGGTTCTAGTCCATCTTCAGTCATGGGAAGTTCATTGGGTGGTCGGGAAGAAGTCAGCCAAACTTTTTTTACAAGATGTTGTGGGAAGAAGTAGAGAAAACTGTGTATATCAATAAAAAAAAAATCTAGCTCAGAGTTGCACTGTGGAGCCCTTGGTACCGAATGAACTTGATTGTTTATTTGCAAATGTTTCATTACCTCACTAGGTAACCTCATCAGTGCATAATACTGCATAATATTACATGACACTACTGGTGTTATTGTTGATAATGGGTAATGAAACATCTACAACCATATGTGTAGTGGTATGTGGGAGTGATTTAAGGAGACCAGGGGAATGGTCTCTGTTACAATAGGGGAATAGTCAGATAAGAGGCAGTTTAGGCAGTTTAGGCAGATAAGAGGCAGAAGGAATGTGGGTGTGGCAGATGTCTCAGAACAACACCCTTCCCCAGTTTTTTGGACTTTAAAGGCAACAGAGAAGAAATGTACTTTCAGATTTGCAAGATTCTATTAATATAACTGTACAGTAAAGTAGAATTAGGACATCTGGGCGATGTGCTTCCCTTCTGAACTGTCTCATAAGGCTGAGAGAATATCAACTTGTTCTCCTGAATAAAAGGTAGGATATAAATCTACTGAACAAAGAGATTTTGCCCAGATCCACAATTCCTTCCTTTCACAGAGTGAATTTATATTCCTCGAGTTATGACCACAATGTTGACCAAAATTTCCATGGATAAGCAAGACAATTGTTAAGTAACTTTTTGCCTGATTTTTCTGCCACTGTTAAATAAATCACTGCAGTTGTTAAAGTGAATCATATGGCCATTATGAAAATTTGGCTTCCTCCATTGACTTTGCCTGTTGGAACCCAGCTGGGAAGATTGCAAATGGTGATCAGAAGACCCCAGGATGTGGCAACCATGATAAATACGTGGCCATTGCCAACCACCGAAATTTTGATCACCTGACTGTAAAGATGTTGCAGTAGTCTAAGTACAAGAATCCATTTTAGGTCACTTTTTTCAGTGTGATTGTAACTTCAAACAGTTGCTGGTTGTAAATTGAGGATTATGGTGTAATGTTCAGTTTAGGTTGTACTGTATTATCAATATGTAGGTTTCCCTAGGAACATTTGGCAATGGGATCATTATTTGAAAAATTCTAATCTTAATTTAAAAATTTCCCATCCACACTATTTCCTGTCAGTTGAGAAACTCATAAAACATCTATTTCAATTGTTTGCAAGTGTCAGACCTTGATTAAAACAAAATATTAAATTATGAGATTATAATTCACCGTGATTTTAAAAACTGAAAACATTCCTCGGTAATCCATATTTAGGAAGCCCTACTTTATACCCCAAAATTTAGTAATATAATAATGCAGAAAAGAGAATCTTACTATTCCTCTCCCAGTCTTTTCACATTCTTGATCATTTTTAAAAAAAATCTTTTTGTGAAGGGTTGGCTAATTGAAGATCAAAGATGTTAACACTTGGTGACCTGGCTGTATGCCAGCCAAGTAATTATGGTCTGCCACTCTGAATCCCACTGTAGTTTCATTATTAAGATCAATTGTTGTATCCAAATAATTGGAATACCTTTCTATCTGAAGTCTTTTATTATCTTATGTAAGTTTTTTTTCTGACATCTACTTTAGCCTTGTTACAAAATATGTTTACGTTTGGATTCATATATACAAGAATAATCAAACACTTGATACCATGTTTGTGGGATTGTACCAATTTCAGAAGCTAGCTGAGCGACAGCAAGATTGATCACCAATGTCAAAAAGTCCACATAATATTAAATAGATTTCCCCTTAGTATGCTCCTGTTAGAGACAGGTGTTACAGAATTCAAAGCAGGATCCCGTTAATTCCTACAAAAAGTCCCAGGGCTGATCCTTGTATATCCATTTCAGACAAGTGCCCTAGTAAGTGAATATTGCTTCAATAAGGCTCTGATCTGGACCTCCATTTCCCATGTGGATGTTGGGAATCACAGAATTTTGCAATGAATTGGCAGTACAGAAATCCAGCATAAAGAGTAAAATCCAGCATAAAGCAGTGCCACAGAGACAAACTCATAAAACGTCTGGGAAATCTTTTCATTGTGTTCAAAATATGCATTTATTGCTAGAAGATTAAATAAACAGTCTTCTTAGTTATCAGATGTATGATGCCTTTTATGGCTTCACCATTCCATTTTTTAATGTCTATATTAAAAGCTATGGCAGACAAAAATGGTCAAAAAAGTCAAGATGGTGGCTGTGCTCACAAGGCTAAAACTCTGTTCATTTTTATGTGCACTTAAAAAAGGGGAAGGGTAGTACAGCTGCCATCTTCACATTTTTAATCTCCCATGGATGCACTATTTAAGATCCTCTTTAGTATCACTTTATATAATGATATGTGGGGAACGACCATGGGGGAGAGAGGAAAGAAACACGGCCATGGAAATGGTAAGATAGAAGGATACTTAGCTCCCATAGGAATGTGGGCAGGTCATATGGCTCAGAAAGGACCATCCCTAGTTTCTTGGCATGTAAAGGGGACCGAGTGAGGGAAGAAACGTACTCCAACAGAATTGGAAGGGACCTTGTAGATCATCTTGTCTAATGGTCGCCAACCAGTGGGCATGGGATCACTGGTGGTCCATGAGAAAATTTTGGTGATCCGCAGAGAAATATCACCCCCAAAGCAATTAATCCAGGCTGCATGAGAACACAAGGCTGCGCTGCCCACATGGCCTGTGGGAGCACAAGACTTGTGTCACTTGCACTCTGTACAAAACATAGGGAGGGGGGAAAGGGCGGAGGAGAGAACTTGCCCCAAGCACCCCACGCACCTGGCCTAGCCACCGGGCTCTTTCTTTCTGCTTCTTTCTTCTTTTTTTGACTGCATGCAAGGAAAGCAGCAAAAGTCTTTCTTTCTTTCCCCAAACTCTGCCAGAGATGAGTCTTTGGGACCCTGCAAAGCATCCTGTTCCAAGAGGCTGCGCCGGCGTGACCAGTCTCACAAAGACTGATTTCTGGTGGAGTTTGGGGGAAAGACTCCTGCTGCTTCTGCTGCTTTCCTTGCATGAAGCTAAAAGTCAGCCAGTCTCTGTCTGTCTCTGTCTCTGTCTCTGTCTGTCTGTCTCTCTCTCTCCCTCCTTCCCTCCCCCGCTCCCTCCCTCGGAGAACGGAGCTGGAGACAGTATCCTGTGATCCCAAATAAAGAATGATTGATTGGTAGGAAAATGGGGTGGGGAATTTTCGTGCAGATTTTTTGGGGGATTTTCCCAGGATCTTTGGTCCACAGGATTTAAAATTATGAGTTTGGTGGTCCCTGAGGTCCAAAAGGTTGGTGACCCCTGATCTAATCAAACCCCCCCTCCCCAAGCGAGAGACCCTGCACCATTTCTGAAAGATTGTCAGTCCAATCTCTTCATCCAGTGATGAAGCTCTCACAACTTCTGAAAACAACTTCGGTTCCATTGGTTGATTGTTCATACTGTCAGAATTTTTTTCCTTATTTCTAGGTTGAATATCTCCTTGATCAGTTTCCATACGTTATTTCTTGTCTGGCCTTGGAAATTAGCTTGATCCGCTCCTCTCTGTGGTAGCCCCTCAAATATTGGAAGACTGTTATCCTGTCTCCCCTGGTCCTTCTCTTTACTAGACTAGCCATGCCCGGTTCCTGCAACCGTTCATCGTATGTTTTAGCCTCCAGTCTCCTAATCTTCTTGGTTGTTCTTCTCATTTTAGACTTGAGTGTAATCTTACAATAAAATAGAATTAGGTCATCTGACTTTATTTCCTCTTATAAACTGATATTTTCTTCCTCTCCATACTGTAGATTAAGTGATAAAAGGCAGTGCTATCAGATTCATCATTTACAGAGACCTTTTGAAAGTGAGACTGAAAGGCAGTTCTACATAAAATCAGATTGAGGGCTGGATTTCCAGGATGGAAACAGGGTGCACCAGCACATCTCCAGGGACTGAGGACAATGCTGAGGCACAAACATGACAGCTGGGCAATGTGCCAAGTGAAAAGAATTTCTTTCACAAGAAGAAAGCTGCAAGATTGCCCACTTCAGCTCTGCAGGGCAGCTCCTCACAAGGAAAGCACAACCCACTTTTCTAAAGCACGTTTAGATGGAGAAAATGTAGAGACATTCAAAGCAGCAGAGTGTCTAAAACCACCCAGATAAATGTACCTTCAACTTAACAGGAATGATTAAAAAGTACGGAAACCACTTTAAATTAGACTGAGGGATGCTCGTTCTGTTTAAGCAAACAAACTATTTATATGACATAACAAAACCAGCTTGGTGATTTTGGACCAGTCACTCTCTCTCAGCCTCACTCACCTCACAGGGTTGTTTGCAAAAGTAATAAAGGTAGGATACAAATACCGTAAAATAATTAAAAAACCAAAGTTTTCCCTGCCAATTGTGTTTGACTGGCTCAGGAATTCTGGAAGTTGAAGTCCATCGGTCATAAAGGGACCATAGTTCCCAAGCCCTGCTTTAATTCATAAGGCTGAATAAGTTGTAAAATTAAACATGTAAACTTGTTTTAATCTACCCATTAATGAGTCATACTTTGTTTATTTTTATTTGCCCTATCTAAAATGTTGTGGCATGCTTCTGAGAGATCATGGCAGATCTGTGTTGGGGTATGTGAAAATGTATCTTCCCATAATATGAGTTTACTTTACTTTATTGATTAGCCCTTTGGCCATATCAAAGTGCAAAGTTCCAGACCCAAATTATTACTAAAAACTGATAACAGTTTAAAATTGAATTGGATAAAATACAATTTAACATGAAATGGGCAAAATAGATCGATTGAAAGCTTATGCAATAATTCATGAGTGTTTTTCTTGTTTCTTCTGAATTAATTCTCCTTTCATGCAAATGAATATTTCAAAAGTAACTCTGTTTGAACGAATTCACCCCACCCTAACGTTCTAGGAGTTTGCTCAGTTGAAACAATCTAATTTCTAACATTTTAGATCTTGAGGTTAATACATCCATCTTAAGCAGTCTTGGGAAATGTGTTGAAAAAGGTTATAAAAATTATCAAAATAGAACTAATTTTCAGACAGACAAATGTTTAATCTATACAAGTCCTTGAATGCAAGAGAGTAATTTCATGGTTGTTTGGAACCTAGCCAGAGAATGTTGTCAGCTCCTGCCAAATAGCATTTGATTTATTAAAATCTATTATAGTCACTGATGAATCAATTAAAACATATAACTGTAAAATAAATACTTATTGCAGACTTGGTATAAAGTATAAATAACCTGTTGCTTACCGATTAAAAGTCATAACAAATGCACTATATCAGACAAAGTGCTTTTCTTTAACATTAACACTATTTGTTAATAATATACAGTAGGATATATAAAAGCCCATAGGATCCCAGTGAACCTATGGGCCATGACCTTGGTTTTATAGGCTATTAAAAAACCATAAAATCCTTCCTTGAAATGGCTCACACATCTTCCAGAATAATGTATAATTAAAAGGACCTCTATGATCGTAAAATATTTCATATTTTCTAGATTTTTCAAGTAAAAAAAAAACTATCAAAGTATAAACATTTGGATTCTTCTCTACTTTTGAAAAATAAGCATTATTTGGAAGTTCTTGCCTTGAATGAGGATTATTACTTTGGATACTGTTCTGATTTTCCAGCTGATGTACAAAGAACATATTGGCAGCATGGCTGTAATTCTGCTTCTGGTCCTTAAAAAAAGAGAGAAATTAAAATGATTTTTTGCAAATCTTTGGAATGTATAATATAAAGCATAAATTGTAATTGCACTTCATTTACTAAGTGCTGCATTACCTCATCCTTTAGTTTTAACAATGGATTTTCCATAAATCTTCATATAGTTAAACATGATAAAGTGCTCAACATATCATAGAACATGACAATGCTTATTAGCCCTTGAGAAGTTATTGATTGCTTACCTTGATTAATCTTTTATGGGTCTCCGTAGTATTAATTCCACATGAGGGGGTGTGAGGCAAGCGAAATAGAGTAGCATTAAAATCCTTCATTCATAACTTTCTGCTTTAGTTACATGAAATTCTCTGACTGATGTCATTAGGCTAATTATAATATGTTCTCTCTCTCTCTCTCAGCAAAAGTAGTTTGCTTTATCAGATAGTATCAGAGTTTCTAATGTTTATTTTCTGCTGAAACTATCAGATTAAAAACTGATTTGATAAAGTAAAAAAGTGAGTTTCTGGGATCAGAACTCATGTATATTTTTATTATCATTTATGGTAGTCTTCTGCTTTATAACAATAGTATTTTTCCAATGCCATTTTGCAAATTTATGAGTGATTAAAAATCTTCCTGTATTCTTATTTGGGATAATTAAATCTACTCATTATTTTCTATTACTGTTAATATCCTAGAATTCAAAATTTCAGATCACATTGCAAAGTGTCTTTGGCATCTTTATTGCGCTCTTCTTTTTGAAGTTTAAATTATTATTACACAGTGCATTTTTATAATAGTTCTTGTTATATAAAATATTTAAAAAAGGAGCATCCTAAATTTCAGATTTTAAGACCATTTTTCTCATTTCTGAACACTTGATAATATTTTAGGTGGAAACAAAGACAGCCCAATGCATGATATCATCCTGCCTTCTCTCACAAATTCCTCACACATAAGGATATATCAGGAGACCTTTTCTGATTGCTTAATGCTGGGTCATGCCAAGCTATTAAGAAGAGTTTTATTGGATCATCTATTAGAGGAACTGCCTAATACATATTCCCATTTGCCATAGTGCATCAAAATAATATTTACCATGGTATAACATGCCAAAGGAAATAGAAACCCTGGTTATATTGGCCCACTGGAACACCACCCAATAAAACAGAAATTCCATATGAGCCTTTTTGTGTATCACAAACTTGTAAATTACATGCCAAAAAAGAAAAAAGAAAAGAAAAAAGAAAGAAAGAATAATTTTCTTTCCTAATAACTATACAGCAGTCTTACAACAGAATCTTAACTCATGTTGTTCTTTATAAAGCTACAAATAATCTTAAGCAGGAGGAACCAGACAGTTTCTATAATAATCTAGATCAGTGATGATGAATCTTTTTGGCACTGAGTGCCCAAATCAGAACACTTAATTATGCACAAGCCGGAGACTATCTGGCTGGTGTGCGCAACCCTCTTTTTGGGGGCTGTTTTTCAGGCCATTTTTTCGGGCTGTTCTCCCTTGAGCGGTTCAGAGCATCCAGAAGGAGAGGTGCTTCAGTCTCTTCTGGAAAGGCTGGGCTTAAAACTCCGGGATGCTCCTCCTCCTCCACAGAACACCTCTCCTATGGAAAATGCCTGTTTAAATGATTCACCTGCTTATCCAATGTCCAGCCAGACAAGGGAGAGCTAAATCCAGGAGAATGAAGTGGGAAGGTACTGCCCGGTCCTCAAAAAGGGAACCAGGGGGAATGGCTCCTGGTGATTATTTAGGCGCGGAACTTGAGCTTAAGCCCGTTGAAAAAGGTGGGAAGCCAGAAATTCTCCACTGCTAATGTCTGAGAAGTCCTAAGAGCACTGCTGCTTGAGGCTCAAACACATTGTGGAGTTTAAATGCTCCTGTCAGATAAACGGCAGGTGAAGTGAAGCTGCGGCTGCGAGCACTCCGCTACGATCGTAGAAGAACAATGTCGGAAAGTTAAATAAGATAATTGCCTGACGGCGTTGCCTCAGGCTGCCCTGCGGAGTGGCAGCTCCGCGAGTTTTACAAAGAAACTATTTTTAAACTGATCAAGGCAAACCTAATAGAGGCACAAGCCTGAAAAAGCCAAATAAATGGGGGATTTTTACAAGCGCGAAAATAACCCAAGAGCAAACCTGAATTTGGAATAGCTGAATCGAAAAAACGTTCCAGTCAGGGAAGTTCACAACCTTTACCATAGAAGGCTTGAGCTAAAACTGGGATGCTGGAG
>BHFT01040517.1:0-31738 GCA_004320025.1 Laticauda laticaudata
CTTTCTCTCCTCCGAGGTTGCTGTTCAACCCGCCTCCCCCCCCTTCTTCCCTCTCTCCCCCTTCTTATCCTTTGCCTTACCTTCCTTCTCTTTCGTCAAGGGAAAAAAATAAAATAAGAAGCCCGCACCGACAAGCTGAGGACGGAGCAGTAAAAAGCGAAGCGCCGCTCCCCCGCGTCTTATACTGCGCCCCTGCCCACCCCGCGTGCGCCTTCTGCCTCCGCGGGCGTCACTTCTCCTCGGCTCTGTCCCGCCCCGCTCCACCTCCTCCTCTCCCCTCCAGCGCCGCCTTCTGCTTGAGGGAGCCCAGCTGCCGGTCGTGAGAAGGGAGCTAAAAAAAAGGCGGCCGGGCAAGGGAAACCTCAGCTGAGGCTCCTCCGCCAGCTTTAGTCAACAGGACGCGTGGAAGGGGAAGATAGCGGGAGCAGCTGACTCAGTCAGGCGTCTGAGGAGCGCCGACTTTCTCCGGCCTTTCCACACAGATACACTCCCTCAATACACACACACACACACACACACACACACACAAGTCCCTTCGCCCGTGAACCGGGGGAACCCGCCTTGGGACTGGCGTGGAAGTCGGCGTGGCTCAGTGCGCTCCGTGGGATCTGAATGAGCGGGCCGTAAACTGGCAGATGGAAAGGCAGCGAGGAGAGAAAGGAAAAACAAACACGGCCAAGGAATTCATAGGAACAAATTTCGTCTCTGGCCTGAGAGACTCTTGCATCCTCCTTTCTGAGCACTGAGTCATCTGGAGAACAAACAGAGCTATGTGAGGATGCACTTTGTGGACTACAGCTCTGCGTTTAACACTATCTTCCCAGATATGCTAGTAACCAAACTGTATAATCTGCAGGTCCCCATCCCCACGTGCTCATGGGTTAAGAACTTTTTGACAAACAGACCACAGTTTGTTAGACTTGGCTCCCACCTTTCTTCCACTATTACACTCAGTACTGGTTCCCCCCAGGGCTGTGTCTTGAGCCCTCTGCTATATGCCTTGTACACCTTTGACTGCTCACCAAGCCACGCAACAAACACCATCATAAAGTTTGCGGACGACACGACCGTGATTGGTCTCATCTCTGGAGAGGATGAGATGGCAAATATAGGGCAGAAGAAGAGAACCTGTCTATCCTGGTGTTCCCAGAACAATCTGTCACTGCATGTCCCATAAAACCAAAGAACTGATTCATGGACTTCAAGGAGACATGGGGACAGGACCACACTCCACTCATCTCAACGAGAACGAGTGGACGTGTCCCTACGATCAAGATTCCTTGGCATCCCTATTTCACTGATATCTCCTGGCCCCCTAACACCAAAGGCCATCAGTGAAGAAGCTCAGCAGCGGCTGCCACTCCTGCGGTTCTCGGGAAGAACAATCTAGATAAGAAGCTGTTGCTGGGCTTTCTAGTAAACGCCTCTGTGGAGAGCACTCTGACATCTTGTCTGGGTGTGTGGTACACAAACTCCACAGGCTAGGACAGGAAACTATAACAGAGGGTGATAAACAAGCTCAAAAGATGCATTGGTTGCCCTCTGCTCTCCCTGGAAGGACTTAGCCAGGTCCCGCTGCAGAGCAGAATCAAGCCATTGTAAGAAGATCCCTCACACCCTGGCAATTAATCCCTTTTTTGACCTGCTGCCATGCTGGAAGTGTCTTTAGGTCATAAAATCCCACACCATAAACTAACAATACGTTCTTTCCCTGGGCCATCCGAACCGCAAATAAACACAAAGTCACTACCTCATTAAGATGTGAAAAGATGTGAAATCTTAATACCCCATTCAGATGTATATTAACATTACAGTACAATCCATCTCTTGTGTATTATACTCGGCTAAGCGTTACAGTCAGTGTTGGAGGTATATTTTGTTTATATTCGTAGATATTGTACTCTCAAATTGCAAATGGAGACATGGGTACTCTATCTTTCTTCATTTTTAAGTGCTTTGATTTTATTGTATTGCGAACAGTTGCTGGGGTGCATCCACAGTTTCGTTGTACTTGTACAGTGACAATAAATTTCTTCTAATTCTAAATTAGCTAGGAGTCTTTGAACTCGGTGTATAGCTAGTCCTCAACTTACAGCGATTCATTTAGTGACCACTCAAAGTTACAATGACACTGGAAAAAAAGGCACTTGAACCGTTTTTTCAGTTACATCCCAGTGATCACTCGATCAAAATTCAGAGGCTTGGCAACTGACTCATATTTATGATGGTTGCATTATCCTGGAGTCATGTGATCCCCATTTGCAACCTTCTGATCAGCTAAGTCAATGGGGAAGCTGGATTCACTTAACAATTGTGGCAAGAAAGGTCATAAAATTGGGCAAAATTCACTTAACAACAGAAATGTTGGGCTCAATTGTGTAAGGTGAAGACTACCTGTATTAATTGTTTCAGGAGTAGGACATTATGTAATACAGGTAGTCTTCGACAGCAATGAAAAAACTGACTTATGGCCATGTTTCACACTTAACCATTACAGCATTCACATGGTCATATCAAAAATCAGATGCTTGGCAATTGACTCATATTTATGATAGCTGCAGTCACCTTTTGCGATATTCTGACAAGCAAAGTTAATAGGGAAGCCAGAATCATTTAACTGTTACTAATTTAACAACTGCAGTGATTCACTTGCCAACTATGGCAAGAAAAGTTGTAAAGTGGGGCAAAACTCACTTAATGTTTCACTAAGCAACAGAAATTTTGGTCTCAATTATGGTTGTAAATCAAGGACTATCCGTACCCAGTTTTATCCCCATAAAAACAACTGACAGATATTGACTGGCCCCCCAAATCATCCAGTGATCTGAGAGTAAACTTTCATGGAAGTCTCCCAACCTGAATTCAGCATCCTAACCGCTGCATCACATTGGCTTCTAGCCTCCCACCTCCCTGGCTGGATTAGGAATTGTAGTTAAAAATAATAATCAGCAAGTCTATACTATGTCTCACATCCAAGTTTTAATTTGACTATTTTTTAATTCCAAAAACTTGTTTGGGTGTGTATTTGATTGCCTTTTTAAGACTTGAAAGACTATGTTAGGGACAAACCATCATGGAGAAAAATCTATGTGGTTGCTAAGAGACCATGCCAACTTTCTCCTGGCCTTTCAGAAACGCTTGATGGCCTGGCTCTGCTTCTTGCTTGAGGCCCACAGTGGAACGTGCAGCCATGTGCCCTTCTTAGTTTTTATGTCTATTTGTATGCCTCCCAGAGTTGCTGTATGAGGGAGAGGCTCCTAAATATAAATAAAAATAAAAAAGGAGATGGGGAATAACTTTCAGGAGTTAGCATATTTTTAATAGTTGTGCAGAAGATGGAATTTTACCACACAGAAGTTTTATTTCCCTAAGTCAGTATCCTTTCCTATCGAGACTGGCATATCAGGATTCTTAGACATCTGTCAGGGACTGAGATGATTCAGAACTGCTTTGGAAAGAGTGATAGTACAAGTAGTCCTTGACTTATGACCACAATTGAGCCCAAAATTTAGGTTGCTAAGTGAGACAATTGAGTTTTGCCTCATTTTAAGACTTTTCTTGTCATAGGTAAGTGAACCATTGTTAGTAACTTGGTTAAGTTACTAACTTGCTTGTTAAATGAATCTGGCTTCCCCGTTAACTTTGGTTCTGAGAAGATTGTAAAAGGGGTTCACACAATCCCAGGACACTGCAACCGTCATAAGTCTGAACCAGTTGCCAACCATCTGAATTTTTATCTTGTGACTAGGGATGGTGGAATGGTTAAGTATGAAAAACAGTCATAAGTCTTTTTCCAGTGCCAATGAACGGTCACTAAATGAACTCTTGTAAGTTGAGGACTACCTGTATCATATGCTTAACTGTCTTGTCCCTTTAAATCTCATTCAAAATTCAAGTGAATCATTAAAAAATAATAATTTAGATCTAATAAAGGGAGACAGGGCCCAAAAAATAGATTGAAAGAAGGGATCAGTAGCTATGGACAAACTACTATTCTTTCAAAAAAAAAAAACACTTTGAAGAATGATGTTTCTGTGGACTTATGTAAATGGACTAAATATTTAAGAAAGAAAGGCATTATGAGTACAGATGGATAAATGAGAATGGCTTTTAATTGATAGTCTAGGAAAAAAATACAGAAGCAGAAGTACAAAGAGGAAGTTAACAAAACCAACTGCCTTTTGGTGCCATTGCGATCAGGCAGTGGCTGGGAAAACCAGCCTGACCAGTGTATAATTTAAGTGGCAATGCCTGGCTTTCTGTAATAAAGCCTACTGAAGTGATTATTAAACTACTGTTAATTTTTAATGGTGTTATCAGCTGAGCTGGCAGCAGAGAAAGTATAACAGCTAATTTGTACATGGAATGTTTCAAAAGATTATTAATTGCTTTTGATTCTTTCTCAAGTATAAAACCAAGGATTCTTAATGTAAAAAAATCAATTATTTTAAGGCTAATTTTCAAAATTACTTTATAATTTCTGTAGCATACCTAAAGTAACTAATTTAACAATACATACCTACCAAAAACTCTACATCCATTAACCTATTGCTTGAATTCCTGATATAATCATTAAGCAAATCATCTCAATTGAACTAAAAAATCCCCCTTGAAAGAAAAAAAAGAAAAACACTCCTGAAAATAAAGTTTGTTTCCTGTCAACCTACCATTTCTCATACGTTAACTCCTATCTGAATTAGGTCAGCATGCTTCCAGGGATTTGTTTTAATGTGTTTTTGGCCACTGTAATACACAGATGGGGAAGAGAATGTTTCTTTATAGGTATTTAATTTCAAACAATTCAATGTGAAGCCACCGGCACACCAATCGAAGCAAAGCAAAGCATTCCTACCCAAGGGCTCTCCCTGTTCTTCTACCAGGAGCTGCAAGTTGAGGGGGACACACCAAGACATGAACCTGCCCCTTCAGAGGAAGTACTTCTACACCAAGACACCCACTGGAGTAGACAGAGAGCCTTGATGAAGAAATCACTGTTCTGTCTTCTTGGGAGTCCATTTTAGCTTGTTCTTTCCAGATCTTCAGTGTCTTCTGGCATCTGATCAGGACTTCAGCAATATCACCAGTCACACCTTGAGTAGCATTGTATACTCCTTTTATCATTGGCAGGGTATAAAAGCCCAACTATTCAATTTTTCCTTGTGATTTCATGTAGATGTTAAACAACAGTGAGAGAGCACTAATCCCTGTGGCACCCCAAAAAGGAACAGCCAGTGAGTCAATCTCTTCCCCATCCCCCAACTGAAATCATAGATTGAAGGAATAGAATCACCATTCTATGGTGCACGATCAGTGATATCAGAAATGGCCGAGAGGTTTAAAAGGATGGAGATTAGTGCACTTACCCCATCTGGATGCCAGCACAAGTCATCCAGTATCACATTAATTCCCCCTTCCCCTAGGTACCTGAAGGGGCCACATTGGCAGGGGCAGAGGGTAATTGTAGAGAGCACCCTGTCCAGTTCTTCACAGATCATAGGTAATCATTTAAAGAAACCCAGGTAATCATTTCATGTAGTCACTAAACTAGGCCCTCAAGGCTGCATGCTTCCCCAAAAGTTGAGTGCACCAAGATTCTGTTAATGTAATCATATAAAAAAGTGGAATTCTCTCATCTGGTCGTGTTTCCTGTCTAATCTACCTGGAAGTCTGACATTTACCAAGAAATCCTTAAAATAATTTCCAGTGACTCTATACTTGTTTAGTGACTGCCTTGTTTAATTATCACACCCTTAATGATGAAAAATAATTTTATCACCGATAAATTTCATTTATGACCTTCGCAGGTCTGTAAAGCAAAGAAAACCTGAAATGAATTTGTAGCAGTCATGGTTTCACTGAGTTGTGGGTCCCAATTGTGTTTGCTAAACAGGAACTACCTGTACTTCAGATGAGGTTCAATCTCTACTGCAATCAGTGTTCAAATTCTTGTGCTTCTTTCTCCTGTTCACTCAAAATAATAGTGGTTAGAAGCTACTCTCTTTGGGGTAGGATAGATAATTTCCATCCCAGTCTTGTTATATCTCAAACCCTGGTAAGTGAACATCTATTATTTTTCTGTTCATAAATCTTGCAAGGACAACTATGTTCAAATAGTGTGCTCATTTATTTATATACGTATAAACTATATATACATCAGAATATTAAATATGCATTTAAAGTTAATGCACATATCAACCTACACTTGCATCTAAAATCTATCACAACTATCCAGATGTCTCCCACAGCTTTAAGTCTATGCAGTTTACAGGGCAATTATGTAGAATCTCCATACAAACAAGTTCCAATAGCAAGGATTTTCTACAGTGAAAGAGTAATATAATAAAAATAAGTACAGGTATATCTCAACTCATGACCTTGAGCTCAAAAATTATGTTTCTAAGTGAGATGTTGTTCAGTGAGACATTTGAGTTTTGCCCCATTTTATGATTTTTCTTGCCACAGTTGTCAAGTGAATCATTGCAGTTAAATTAATCTCGGTTAAGTGAATGTGGCTTTCCCTTTGACTTTGCTTGTCAGGTTACAAAGACGATCACACAACCCTAGGACATTGCAACATCATAAATATGACTCAGTTGCCAAGCATCTGAATTTTGGTCATGTGACCATGTGAATACCGCAATAGTTGTGTGAAAAATGGTCTAAGTCACTCTTTTAATGCTGTGACTTTGGCCACTAAACAAATTATTGTATGTTGAGGTTTACCTGTACCCCACAACTTATTCTGAATCAATCAGGTGACAGAGGGACAGTGGAATCTGCTTTTGACTCTGTGTACCCATTTCCTAGAAACTTGATCAGCTGATTATCTCTAATAGCAACAAGTCTGAGTTAACACATAGTGTAACAATGTTGTATCCAACACACTGTATTTAATAAGATAAATCTGTCTTAGATTTCAGGGAACATGTTCTTCTACATATTAGAATACTCTTTTGTGAAGCACTGTTAATTCATTCATGTAGCATGATTATACTGCTACATTTTAGTAACTTTGCCCAGTGATACCCAGTTCTTTATAATGCAGAATATTTAGTACAAGAAACCTATCACATGATTTGTGACATACATGGGGAAAAAACTCCCCATGATTAACTGTGAATTATGCAATGTTCTGACCAATGCACTGTACCCTGAAAGGGAATTGCACAATCCCATGAACTTACGCATCATGAGCTTAGATTGTTACTGCAACGTCTGATCTATTTTTGGTTGATATGCAACTATATTGTACTGGTGCAGCCAGTTGCCATTTTACAGATTTTGATGAAGTAAAAGGAATGGTCACTGAACACATACTGAAAATTTGGGCATTTTTTTTCATATACTCATTTTCTTATTTCAAGAATTACTAATATCTAATGATAAGAGAACAATGATCAAAAGATGTCCCTCTGTACTCTTTAGAATACTCTTGCAGCTGATTTTGATTTAAATATATTCTTACAGAATAGAAACCCTAGAGTATACACAACATATTAGTATTGTTTTAATGATGCTCCATTCTACAGATGCCGTGCATATCTCTATTAAAATACAAGGGAAACCAGCTAACTATGAATCTATCCATATAAATTATAGACATAAAATCTTGAGTTGACTTGATCATTCAGGACAATGACGAATCCACATACAAACAGGTGGTTATATAACTTGAACAATCTGGAACTGAACACACTCAAAACCATAGAAATGATGGTAGACTTTAGAAGAAACCCTCCCATACTACCACCTCTTACAATTCTAGACAAGAGACCTTCAAATTTCTAGGTTCTACTATATCACATGACCAAAAATGGACACCTAACATCAAAAACGTCATCAAAAAAGCACATCATTTAAAAAAGGGACTTATGACCATTTTCACTTATGACCATTGTAGCATCCCCATGGTCATGTGATTTACACTTGAATGCTTGAAAACTGGTTCATATTTATGATGGTTGCAGTGTCCCGGGGCCATATGATCCCCTTTTGCAACTTAACAAGTGAAGTCAATGGAAGATAGATTCATTTAATTGTGTTACTAATTTAACAACAGCAGTGATTCACTTAACAAATGGGGCAAAACTTGGCAAATTTCTCTTGGCAACATTAATACTGGGCTCAATTGTGATAGGTAAGTCAAGGACTACCTGTGGTCTCCATTCCAGTTAAATTTGGCTAAGTGCTGCCACCTATCTGGGCCCTTACGAATCGATCCACTTTGAAGATTTTTTTCCCCCTCCTGGTTCCCTTGGAGAACAGGTTTTTAAGATGATATGCCTTTTTATACCAAGACAGCCAACAAAAAACAAATTCAGTGAGTTCAATCTCCTCCCACAGAATATGTGTATTGTTTTGAATCTGAAACACAGCTTTACTCACAAAATATTTTTTACATCCTTCTATCAATAACTCAGCTTTGTAGTAGAAAATGATTTAAAATAAAGCTTTCTAATTTTACAGAAATTATCATCACCTATACTTCTTTCCTTGAGCTGTTTTTGCTTATTGAAATTCATAACTGTTCATAAAAAGCATTCATTCTGACTTTTTGGATAAGGCCCATAGCAAGATTGCTAAACAAAAAGCAATGCAACATACATAAGTATTTATGTATGTGCATTGTTATTTTTTGTATTCTGTTGCTATGACCCTTTCCAAGAAGTCAGAATGTTAATCTAATTACAGTAAATCAACCTGCAAGAAGTTAAAATTTTATAAATTTTATAATCTATAAATATTAAAGTTTATCTTGGTTCTCAAAAACATGTATAAACCCTTCAATTTATCATGCATATAGTTGCAATGATTTATGACCATCTCTGACTACCATATGCTCAAATACAGCTACAATTTTGTTTCTAAAGGTGGAAAAGTAGAAAATGTTCATCATTCTGCATTTTGTTTTTTGCTAATGTGCTTTGATGTTTCTTTTGCTGAGAACAGTTGAACTACATTTAAAGTGTTTTTATATTATTTGCATATAGAATGTGATAATGAAAATGTTTAAGAAACAAAATATACTCATACCAGTTTTTACAAAAAAAGGTGTGAAGGAATGTACTGTTTCCATAACTATCTTGTATCTTCTAATTACTTTATAGAGAAATAGAAGAGGAACTTTGTTTTCAGTTGAGGACATAATATCCATTTAACAATAACCAGCCTCTTCCTCATAACAACTGTTGTGTTTCAACAAGTAGTTTGAAAGAGACGTGACCTAACAGAGGTCCCTACTGGAAGAGGAAGGATGTATTAAAATAGTGAGAATTCCTGTAATGCAAGAGGGGAACCCTTCATCTTCTCCGTATAGCTTAACTAATATTCTAGCATTCTTCATCGGTGAAAATGCTGGGCAGCCTACATGCTTACATCCAATATACCAGAATAGTTTTTCGAAAAACCTGAAGAAATTTTACTGAACACAGCTCTAAAACTGATGGAAACTTTCAGTCATGAAGCCTTTATTCTATTCAGGTTTAATGGAATTCTTTACAAAATAATAATTTATCTGTAATATAATTGTAATATAGCAGCTGTAACAATTTTATATTTTACTTTTTATGGGAGCTGTGAGTTCTTTTTTCTTGGCATAAAAATATATTCAGGAAACAAAATGACACAAAAGATGACACATAGGTCAAGGAATTAACTGATTCAAGTTTAATGAATGAAAAAGGTATAAAGTTCTCAAAGTGTACATTTGAAATGCTACCAATGAATCATCAACACTGGAGCATACATAAACTAATTTTCTACTTCTTCATCTCCATCTTTTACATCACTGATCAACGAAATGTAGGAGTAAAACATGTATTGTTGATAAATAGCATTTTTTAAAAATACTTACCAGTTTCCCAGATCTGATATGATTCTCTTGATTTCTGGAATTGCTGGTGTCTGCAGGACTATATAAGTTGCATTTATTTGATCAAAACAAGATCAGAGGATCTGTTACAATATTCAAATTAACAATATACTTCGATGGATCATCAATCTCACTGCAAAGCCGAAGTCCAATAATAAAAAGGACAAAAATCTGCTGCTTCGTACAACACGGTATTATTTATATTAATGCAAATAAAGGGCCTATGATTGTGTGTATTGCTTCAAAATCTGAAGCCTTGTTATATAATTCCAAATAAAATTAGATTTAATTAACAGATACTAAACAGTATGACTCTAGTCAGTGCTAACATATGGTTTATTTTGTATTACCATAGCTTGAGATCATTATAACCGCAAATTAAAAAACAGATACAAATGCAACTTTAATGGCATCATTAACAGTAGGATTATTATAAGAATGTTCAACTGTGCAATTGCACAATCCACTTGCCTCTCTGCCATTAGGTGTTCCTCTAACAATCAAAATTTTTGCAAACTTCTAAGCATTTATACTCTGGAATCAATATATGCACCCATATAATGAAATTCTGGTGAAACTGCACTCCCAGAAGAGCACATAAATTCACACATTAAATTATAACTTTTTTTAGTTAAAGGGTGCAGGTAAAGAAAGAACTCTATTTCCTCAGAAAGATAGTAATTTAACAATATCCCAGGAGATTCATATTAAAAAGGCAATGACTGTTTTTCAGTATTATTTTCTCCCATCAGTGTAAAAGTAGTTAAATTTTAGGCAGGAAAATGAAGCATCTTTCATGCATGGAATACTGTAGTTGATTTCAGATTTGTGATTAGATGCAAATATATATATTTGAATGTTCAATGCTTGGAACAAAATGGAGCTGTTCTGAACTGAGCAGAAATGAATTATGGGAGGTAAAGGAAAAAGCTGAGGATATCGGTGGTTGAATTAGGGAGACCGGGAGGTTGGAGCAAGACAAGTCAGTGGGATATTTTGTGCTGGGACACTGGCAACAGCAATGGTTAACGAAAGCAAAGGCAGAAGGTGCTGGGAAGACCAGATCCTTATAAAACAGCAGATACAAAACAGTTCCTGGAACATAATTTCTTCTAGGTTTAAAACAAAATTTCCCTCTATTTTATGCATATTTTTTATCTTATGGAATTTAGAATTCTGGACATTAGTAAATACAGTGCTCAAGCATAGCTTGCTTATAATGGTGATCACATTAGTACGGTTATTATATCCTCAAAAATTGTACTGTCTTCACATCTATGCTAAGATGATAAATAGGGTGTATATCTGTAGGCGGTCTTTATTCATAAATCAGATTGCTCATAATGAAATTATTACAAATTATTTTTCTGATATATCTATTAATATGGAATATAAATACTTGAAATAGTTCAACATCCTAACCTGTTAGTTTTGAAAATCGTGGTAATTTTTAGTCCCATAACCCAGTACATTAGAAAAAGCTCCTATGTTGGTAACTCTTATTTTCAGCTGCATTCTAATTCAACCCTAAAGCAAATATTATTGATGTGGAATAATCAATTACTAAGAAACAAACTGAATTCAAGTGAACTAAATTATATCAACTCTGGCATATTTGACTTAACCTTAAAATTTGAGTTTTAACAAAAATCTAAACATTTTGCTTCTCGGTGGAGATTTTGGCAAAAAGAAATTCCATCATTATAGAACAGCCATTGTTTCATAAACATGCCAGAGATGGCATTGAATAGACTGAAAATGCAGAGAAGCAAGAGTGTCATATACACGGAATGCTTAGAAGAAAAACACATTTATGTAGTCATGTTGAACTATTCATATTTCTAGTCTGCTGTGGAGAATCCTTACTTAAAATATTTAGATAACTTGAGCTGCTACATTTACAGTAAATGTTTATAAGTAGTTGAGATATGATAATGTTGGCTAGACAAAGCAGAAAATTAAAGATACGGAAACATGCAATTTCAATGAGGTGCAACTACAGCTTCACACAAACCACCAATTTAAATAGTACGGCAGTGCTACAAAAAAACATTTACTTGAAAGAATACTGGATACCCAGAAGCAGCTGTAAGAAACTATTTAAGTGAGAACCCGCTTATATTCTGCAGAGTTGTGAATTAGGGGCCTAGATTTCAGAATATAGTGAATCATAACTAAAAGCCCATCATAGCAGATGTTTCTCATCAATAACAGTGGTGGGCGTATGTAAAGAGAAAGAATAAGAATATTTCATTTATGCTTTACTGTTTATGGGAAAAATATCCACTTCCCCCATTAATGACAAGATTTTTTCTCAACCAACTCAAATGGTTTCTAACTTCAAAGAAGTATATTACTCTAGGTCTGACTAAAATAAATCCATACACTAACCCAATTTGCCTATATATTGCAATCCTTCACTCCTTTTTGAAATGGGAGCCTATGTGTCTTAGTTTTTAGATGCAGGAAGATATTTCCCTCCTTATATTACTAGTGATTCCATCCTCATGTACTAACATGTTATTTGTAGTACAGGATTTCAAACAAACATCACGGTACTTACAGATTAAACTAACCTGTACTGGCAGTGCTGGGAATTTTTCTTCTCTACCAGTAAGAAGCAAATGCTGAAATTCTGCTGCTAGTCAACAAAAACACAAATTATATTAAACAAAAAGGAGCTTAAATCATGATTGAAGTTTAAATTGTAAAAATCAAACCCCAGGTTTTATACTTATTTGAAGGAAAAAAAAATCCTGATTAATTAGCCAGTTAAACACTTGACTGTTAAATGGTTGTTGTGCTATGATGTGGAAATCTTTTCAGAGCTTCAGTGAAAATTCTTCTTCTATCACTTCTAACACATACATGGAACAATTTAAACCCTCAAGAATAGGTTGTATTTGTGCAGAATATAAATAGAATCACTGGTTGAATTTACCTAAATAAGATTCAAGATAATTTATACTTCACTCCAAATATTTAGCCCGTATTATGCCAAGTACAACATTTTGAAAGGAACATTTGGCAAGAATATGCCAATGTTCAAGAACTGTCAGCAGAGATACATTAGTGACTTTACTGATAATGAAAGGAAATTATCTGCATTATCACTACACTATACATCAACACATTTCTGACAGAAATATGTATTATCCTATCAGGTGTGACAATAGTGCAGTTTTCATTTAAAAATAAAATAAAAATTAAGTGACAATGTGTTTTGAACACAAATTTCAGTTAATAGTATTTTGTAATGGAATTTCTCTGGATAATGAATGAAAAAACCTCACAAACACAAAAGCAAGCCTAGAAACTGGCATTAACTTCACAACATAGTACAATAAGTTGAAATCTTAAGGTCTTAGAGCTGAAATGTAATATCAAACTTCCTTGTAAAAATATGAAATAGAATACAAGGTTTTTCTATTTCAGTAATACTCAATTCTTTTACTCCATTTATAATTGCTTGGTTATTTTTGTACCTGAAACACCATTAATCTATTTAACGGAGCAAGATCTCTGATATCTTTTAATGCTCTTCAGTGCAGTAAATACTTTAGAAGCAACTTTATAGTTTCTTATAAATTGTGTATCACATTTATTATATATATATATATATATGTATATCATTTTAGTTATAAAAATATTTTTCACTTGGGAAATGATTATCATAATACAAATCAATCAAAAGATGTCTGGACATGCAATTTTAATATCAATTATCTGTTTCTGTTAAAATCTAGGTTAAAGTAATGAAAATGGCCAAAATCAAACAATTATATTACATTACTCAAACTGTTACTTGCTAAATCGGGTTGTTAGTAAAATTAACCTATAATGTACTTAGGCTGTTGGTTGAATTATAAATTATTTGAAGTATCTTTTTAGATTTAGACAATGTAAGCATTGCATTCTGGCAGCAACAGTCCAACCCAAGCAAAGCTATCTTTCCGAGCATACTACAATCAATTATTAGAGTTTCACATAAACACAAGGACCATCAATACAACAGCATTATTTGTGACATTAGAGGAGATTGGATTAAAACACATTCTAATTATGCATGCATCAATACATGCATACTTTATCAATATATTTTCACTCAACAGTTGTCCTCCTAGAACTTTGAAACCACTGCTTAAACTTTGAAAAGAAACATCTCAAAACTGGAACTCTTACAGGGAAATTGAGAAAGGAAATGTACAATGTGGAAATTGGTGGTACCTTCTCTTTGAATTGTCAACATAAACCCCAAACTGCTTTTTCAGACGAGTTTGGGCAATATTTTGAAATTTTGCAGTGATATTTGTCACAGAATTGGTAGAACATATATTTTCAATTATCAGAATGAAGGAGTCTAAACATTTGATTATATTGTGATTAAAATGGCCGAAGTTGTCCAACAAGAAGCATTTATCCATACCATTATAATTATGAAAATTGGTTGAAAGCAAATGCTTAGGCTAGAAAAAACCAGTGGTGTGGAATAAAACAGACCTAATGTGGATGAAGACATTCAGGTTATTGACACGTTTTTGCTTTCCCTATTTACCAAGTAACAACATTCTAAGCTGATGCATTTAGATCAAAGACATACTTATAACATATATTTGTTATGATATAAAGACAAAAAGAACATTGTAACATACTATTTTTCTTATGAACTGAGTAAACAAAAGTTATGTGGTTTCAGCACTACTACTTCAGTAAAACATTAGGTTATTATATGAATATTAAACTGAATAGGTTTCAAAACATAAAAATTGTCCATTTTATTTTATCTTGCAGTTTTTAATCTAAACTATTATGGTTTACGTGTTAAAACACTTAATAATTTGAATGCAATTGGTACTAAGCTGACAAAATTGTATGGAAAATTCTCAAAATTAATCTGTCCAGAATTTTAGAAGAACTCACAGATGGTTCTGGATACCTGTGAGAAAAATAACAGGGAACCAACCATGCTGTTAAGTATTATAACATCAATGGCTTTAACCATTTAAAACCTCGTCAAGGTAAGCACATTATATCTGTCATTATTAGATACCAGAAAAACTGGAAGCTGGAAAAGCAGTTTGAGGACTCTGAAGACCACATCAGGGAAAACCATGACCAACGAGCACAATACTTTTCTCAGATTTTCCCTTTAGAAGAGCTTTCATGTCAGATCCCCAAGCTTTTTTAAAAATTCAATTTTAAGAAGCAGTTTGAGGCTCTGCAAGGGCAAGTGAAGAGACTGCCAGGAAAATCTGGATTTTTCTGTCGTCTAACTTTTGAAGTTGTATTTGTTTTAAAAGCTGTTACTCTAATTTTTCTTGGAAATCTTATATGCATTCCTCAGAAATTACCTTGTTCCCTTAAAACGAACTACATGTTGTGCATGTTTTACAAGAAGTCAGTAAGATGATTTCTACTGAAGCATTCAAATAACACTGAAAATGCTCATATATTTTTCAGAGCATATAGATTTTGCAAATTGTTTATCTTGAGAAGGCTGATAAATCGTTTCCTTGTAAATATTTATCCTGTTTTTCCATCTTACAAAACTCATATCTACATTTTTCTTCATTCTTCAGGCTCTACATTAATATTTATGATAAATAATTTAAAATAATTTAAATTTAGCTTAGGCAAACATTATTTACTCCCAGGTTTCAGAAATAGGTATCAATGAAGAAAACACAAATTGTAACACAGGCATTTTCTTAAAATACTAATCACAGGAAACAGAACTCTTGAATCTCGTTAATTTATCACAATATTTTAAAAATGAGTTATTGTTTAAAAAATGGTTCCACTGACCAAAATTTCAGAGGGGATATCAAGGAGATTAATATTTCAGCAAATGTTTACCCCATGTTAGGACTTCTTGCTAACAGTAAATTGAAAGCACCAGTGTTACTGTATCAATATTAATATAGAGCCCATCAAAATATTATAAAAATCCTATATTAAATTAAACATAGGAGCCTTCACCAAACTTGCTGCAAGTTTGGGGACATAAATATCCAACAGCTATAAAGCTGTGAAAGCCCCTAGAATGAATAAAATAAATCCCACTTGCCTCAGACTGAACAGGGCAACACTGAGACTCTGCCTCAGCCTGTCCTATGGCAGGGCTATAGGAAGAAGAAAATTTAAAATTTTAGAAAAACATGACCCAATTAAGGCTAAAAGTACATGCAATCAATAGTAACAGAATTCCAGTGATCAAATGAAAGTTTAGTCTCAAAATTTTAGTCCATACGTGACATGGAATTTATAAATCAGCTTTGATTTCTATAGGGGGAAAAAATCCAATTGAGCTCACCTTAAAAATTGACAACTGTTGTGTAACAGTTAACAGCAGGTGCTGTAAGCAGTGGAATATTCCATACTAATTCAGTAAAAGTTTTTAAATATTAAAGAGCATCCATCTGCTTTTCAAAAAATTATACCACTTATATAAGTAGCTAGACCAGTACAATTATTAAGACAATTGTAATATGTATTAATAAATGCCAGGACTATGCATTTTTATTTAAATATAAATAAAATCAGAATTCAAATTATGTTTTCATAGTTCTCTTTTTCACTATGGCCAGTGAATTTTTATTTTAAATAAAAAGGTACCTATTATGTTCTATACTGTTTGAAACCAGGCTACAGAGAAAACAAAATAAGCCCTTATATGCTCAAAAAGTTTTATTTAGTATCTGAACGCAGTTGTTCTATTGCAAATTTTATAGTAGGAAACACAACTTTATTTCCCAATAGAAACTATGTGGCCCTTTTCCAATCAGAAGACAAATAAATCTGCCCCGGGGAGAGGAAGAAAAGATTTATTGGCTCCATAATACCCTTTCCCACTGAAAATGAAGTAGGTATTAACAAGCCAAGTATATAGCATAAGCAGCACTCAATTTTCCTGCAGTGCTAAAGGAACCATATAACCATTGAAACAATTAAAATTCTTATCAGAATATGTATTCTGATAATATGTATTCTAAAAGTAGAACGTTTTAAGTTAAGCAATTGATACTACTCGAGGCTTCCAGAAAAATCTTTTTGATGAGTCATGTAAAAACCTTTCTATTAAATTTTGCAAAAGGGAAAAATCTCACAACCATTGTATGAGCTGAAATCTAGCAAACAAATGGCACAATCCAAAGAACCTGTATGCTTCCACAAACTTCACAGGTAACAGCTGTTTAATAAGCCATTTTTAAACTGAGGAGTTGCTTGCCACACTAATAGAAGAATCTGTATGAAGCAAGTTCCAAATATACCAGCTATTTTCATTCATGTGATCATATAAATTCTTTGGAAGATGGTTAAGATATTTAACTACAAAAAGACTCCTGCAATGGGGCAAAAAGAGAATATAATAAAACAAAAAATAAACAGCCAAGTGATCAGGATTGCCTATTTTTATTATCTTCTCTGAAAAACTAAGTGATCAAATCAGAAAGATACATATTTAGACTGCCAATTATCTGTAATGAGAAAATATATTAAGAAAAAAAGGAACATGTATAGAGAATAAGACTTTGTGAGTACAAAGCCAGAATTTTCAAATACGAACCAATAGTGTGGAAAAAATTAAGCAGTAAAGTGCAGACATTGATAATTGGTGGTATTAACATGTATAAGTGCCACTGGAGCAGAAAAAAAGAACAAGATATTTCATTTACAATATCAATTAATAAAGAATACTCAAGGATATCTTCTTATGCCTGGCTCTCAAGGAAAGGTTTCATCACATTAATATCAGATATAAAGCTAGAAGATTAAAAATTTAAGGTCTAAAGTATTTGGACAGTCTCCCAAATATACTATACTTTTTAATTTACAGTCAAGAGGAACTCATTGCCACCTACTGAAATAATTTTGTTCCTACTTTCCAGTTAAGTTTTCATAAATGGGAATCAGTCCAGTTAAAGAACCAGCTAAAATTTCACACAGCAATTCTAGGATCTTTTGCAGAATATGATCCTGTCATGGAGGCCTCACCCTCTACAATCTAGTAAATCATGTCATGAAGGATATTATATTGGACAACTTCAGCTGTATTGTAGTCTTTAACTAGACCAATCCTCACTTTCCAAGTTCTTAGTAATGTCTTTCTCTGCATCAGGATTGTTTAAAAATATGAGATTTTATGACAAATCTATTAGTATATAAATAATGACTGCACTATTATTTAATACCTAAACTTTGTAAAATATTAGTTTAAGAAACCTGAGTCAAATAAAAGTATTGCACAATAAATGTACTTCACAGAAACCAACGAATATCAACAACGTGATGAGAAAATTTTAATCAACTGAATGGTAAACCCTTAAAAATCCATGAAGAAAATTGGACAAATTTATTTGTTGTGTCTTGTTAATAAGTGTACAGGTCTATGTCTACTTGATCAAACAATTCAGGATATATCAATGTAGCATCAGGAATTGTATTTATTCTACAAGCTATTGTAGCATGCATCAGTACAAACCTTCAGGCAGATGTCCACAGCTGGTCATGAATAAAAGGACAATTTTTTTCTTTTGTTTTATTACAATGAAGTTAAACAATACAGAAAATCACATGAAATTAGTGGGTCAATTCTATAAACCCTGGAACAGGAGGAACTCTACATTAAATATGGTTACACATCCAGATTTATCCAGGTGTACACATCCTGGATATTACACATCCAGGTGTACAAGTAGATGACAACAGTTAAAGCCCTCACCAAACTATTGTTGGGGACATGAAGTCCAACAGCACTTGAAGTGCTGTGAAGGCATTATTTATGAACAGCAACATAAGGTTACAGAACTTGCCTTTAAAGATGGTACGTTCATGTAATTCCAGCGCCTTCACAATTTAACGAACCATATTTACTATACTTCACTTCTAAAAACCTAGATGAAACATGAAAAAGAAGCCATACAGTATAAATTGCAACATCAGGGAAAGTTCCGTTTTATTATTCTAAATAATTTTTCCCATGTAAAATAATGTCCAACAGTTCCTTGTATGTGGAAAGATTTTTCCCCTAAAAGTCACAATGGAGTTTTAATTGATGGAAGCTTGGCTATATTAACAGCACAAGACGAGAAAAGGTTTAATCTCCAAACCTATTAGAACGTTTGCAGTAGCATCAGTAGCGGCCACCTTGCGACATTACAGGAGGTCTCATTCCCATTGGCGGTCTAGGAGGTCCACCTTGATAAGGAGGCACCATTGGGGGCCCTTGACCATATGGAGGCATTGCACCAGGAAGATACCCTGGCATGCCCTGGTGGTGAGCACCGTACTGACCTGAAAAGCAAAATTTGAAAGAATAAAGTTACATCTACCTTCAGCAATACTGCTATTAGTATATGTCACTTAATTCCACAATTAAATATATGAGCTTCCAACATAGCTTAATTTGTTATTACCATGAGGTGGGATTGGTGGTCTCATTCCTTGTTGCTGTGGGGGAATTCCTGGCTGTGGTGGCATCATACCTCCAATTGGTCCAACTGGTGGATTGCCCATAGATGGCTGCCCTGGTCGAGGGAGGTTACGCTGGTATTTAGGTAACTGAGCTCTTCTTTCTTCCTATGAAGGGAAGCACATGGAGGATATCTAATCGGTGCAAAATCAAAACAAGATTCATTCTGAAACACAAATAGTTGAGACACTATTCTCATGGCAGTAATTATAGTTCAGGAAGTTCTAATAGATAAATTTTGGTAATCAAATCATTATTAAGTAGATACATATTCTAGGATGTAAATTTAGTTTTACAAAGTTCTGTTTTAATTGCTATCTCAACTAAAGTAGGAATTAAATATAGAATCAGCCAAACTCTCAAAAATGAAGCACTCTAAATACTACAAAGGATAGGCTTTGAGAATTATACTGTATTAACCATGGTAAATCATATGGGAAATTGAATTTTTTTACTTAAGTTGTAATTTTATCATAAAGACATAAGAAAATTATCTTTAACTTACCAAGGATATATCCTCATCTGGATGGATCAACTTACTGGTTGCACTGGTTGTTGTAAGAGTAGCAGGCTTACTTGTTATAGAAGTAGCAGGTTTAGCTGCAGTACTATTTGTTGTATTAGTGGTGGATGTTGTAGATTGTGTGTAAGCAGGGAAGGTCGGTTTGGGTGGTTCTGTAGTAGTTGCAGGTACATTATTCAAAGGTTTGAAATCTGTACCAACTGGGCCTGGAACAGTTGCTTGAGCCTGTATTTACAAATACACAATTAAAAATGTAAGTACACTGTTATGTTTTAAATAAACTTCATAATATTATCATATACTGACGTAAATTAATCCAAAGTTAAAGTTCTATTTTATCACAAAAAGTAGCAAATTAAAAATAAATAAATAAATCCTCCAACAAGAACATACTGCAAAGTTTGAGATGTCTAGAACAAAGAGAAACACTATCTCCACCTGTCATTTTGTGTATTATATCTTGTATAATTAAGATGTTTGGTTTTTCAAAATAAAAATCAATTTAATCTAGGACTATCAGATGAGATAAATTAGTATTCAAATAGAATTTTTAAGACTGAACCTCAAGGTCAATTTTTATGTTAAATTTGTTTAAAATAATCTATAAAAATACCTTGCTGTTCTGAGACATCTCAAATTCTCACTTGCAGTTTTCAATTATTTTCCTATCCTACAACCCATGAAAGCTATATTTAAGTTCAATGGGAAAGTATAAGCTTGAAAGGATTTATGCACAATAAACAGCTCTTAGTTTCACATGACAGAATGCTTTGGCAAGCAAACAGCACATTATTTCAAACTAATCACTGAACTCCAAAACAATGCTAGGTAAGTTGGGATTTTAGCACATGATGCATTTGACATTTAACATGATGTATCAGAATAGTATAAATTGGAAAAAATAAACCATGCATCAATTAAACCACTGCCCACTAAATGCACTTAACTGCTTTCATGCTCTCTTTTTAACCCTTTAGAACCACAATGTAGAATTTTCTTTAATTACCCAATTATTATGCATGAATTCTCAGATTGTGCTGAACATAATCAGGAAACCACAATTATCTGACAATGTTTAGGCAGATTTTTAAAGTGTACATAACGGTTTAAAGGGTTAATTGGCAAAGCAATTTTTAACTGCAACTTCCTGCGTACTTGTGCTGTGCTAGGAAACAGAGCTTTAGAAGGTGCTGACAGTTCTGAATTGGATGAAGTTGTACTTGAGCTTGTGACAGGTGTCCCCATCTGTAGCACAAAAGAAAGGAAACAGTAAACAGTCTCCAAATGAATGCATAAAAATAACCAAGAGGAAAAAGCTCAGATTGATTTTTGTATATGAATAGGGATGCAGATAAAATGTAACATGTTACTTTTGTTCTGAGCCTGAAACAAGCAAAATGCATAAATTCTGATAAATTGTTCCAGGTGGGCTGTGGTTTAAGAAAAAGAAAATCATGATGTTTCCATTGTCCCAAAATATTCTAGCAAGGATTCTGGACGATTTTACACAATGAGCAGAACAAGGCTAGTGTGTATTCCTTCTGCTTTCTTCTTGTCCCTCCAGTAGCTCCCAACAAGACACATGTCACCAGCCCACCCGTCTGTGATGCTTGAAGCCTCTTTCCTTTCCTGCTTATTAACAACTTATTAACAACTTTTTAATAACCTGCTGCTTATTAACAACAGTGTTTCAATATTTATCTGGAACAAAAGAATAGCATTTCATTCCATGCTCGTTTTGGTTTGTACATGAACTAGGCCAAACCAGCTGTTTGGTGCAGCTTGTGAGTGAACCTTCTACAGAACCCTGTGCATGACTCTCTCTTGCAGAAATTTAAAAGTTCTGCTTTCCAATCAATAGTTAAAAAACAAAAACCTTCATTTATAATGCAGTTCTGTTAATGAGCAGATACTACTTTAACATGCAAAATAATTGTTACTTTAGATTTTAGTTAAATAGTTAATATACTGTATATAACTATTTTCTTCTCCAGTATCAACATAGAACCTACTTTAATCTAGTATAAAAAGTGCAGAACAGAATACTCTGCTCTCTTAATTTTGTGTTCATTTTTATAAATACAAAACATATTTTAAGGATAATAAAATTGCTATTAAGTGGTTATTAGAACTATTTCCTGAATATTTCCTGATGTTACTTATTCTCTTTACCATCCCTCCCTCTATTCTGAGTTTGGACTGACAAAGTATTTACATTCCTTGCAGGACAAAAAGTAGATATAAATAGGAAACCTTTGACAAGAATACGCCCGGGGTGGGATTCAACCTGTGTTACTACCGGTTCGGTTATTGTGCATGTGTGAAAACACCTTAAGCTGTGCTGCCCAGTAGCTGAAAAGTGCTGCATGTGGGTGCACAGAGTTTGAAAAACCTCTTTTTCCCTGCTTTTTCAACCTCAGCTGTGCCGTGCAAAGCAGCTGAGGTTGAAAAAGCAGGAAATAAAGGACAGGGAAGAGCTCAGGCGGGCGGGCATGCGGGTCAAAAAGCAGCAAACACAGAACTGGTTCTGTGTCTGCTGCTCTTCAGAGTTGCTGGTTCTATGGAGCCGGGCAGAACCGGTAGCATCCCACCCCTGAATACACCATACAATAGAATGAATATGAAGATAGATAGATAGATAGATAGATAGTAACAAACACCCCACTGTTTTTGAACAGTAATTCACTATTTCAACATACATGAAAAGTAAATTAATGCACTGAAGCTTTTAGGTGATTTAGATATTTGAAAACTTACTTGTCCGGCACTAGGAAACAGTGGTTTGGTAACTGGTGGTTGGGGAGTAGGTACTGCAATGACAGGAGCTGGAGGTCTATTAAGAATACCCTGAGTAGTCACCTGCTGGGCTTGCGTCATTGGAGGTAATCCAGGGCGAGGACCAACAGGTGGCGGCATACCTGTAGAATAATTATTTCTGATTATGCTTTGATGAGGGTTTTATGAATACCAGAGGCAAGATCACAAATACTGACCTTCCATCAGAGGGCGAACACATCAGACAAAGAAGCATTAAATGCAGAAATATACTTTAATGATGTTTAGACTGAGTAGAATTGCTAGGTATAGTCAAGGCAACTGATTTAAAGACATTTTTTATTGAACAAATTGGGCTACCCTGTAAAAGTTATATAGCTAAATATTGACTGTATTTACTACATATGCATTTTATTACTGTATTTTCTTTCATTCGTTTTACCCTGGAATTAGATTCTTTTATTTTTGATTTTCTATCTACTTGACAACAAGGGGAAGGGGTTTTTGAGAACCCTCGCTGAAAGCCTGAGGGCCCAGGCACAAGAGAAGTGCAAACAATATTATCCTTGGCTGGATTTAGATTACAAATTCTGTTTTAAGGAATGCTTAAAAATGCTTTATCATTTTTAATTTGACTGTTGAAAAATGTTAATATTTTATTAAAAGCAATTTGGAGATAACATTTATACAAAACATTTTTAGACCTCCTTTACCCTTCCCAGCGTAATCTATCACATTTTCTAATTCTTTGCAAATAATGTTTAGAACTATTATTCTTTCACCCAATGCTTAAATGTATCTATTTTTAATTCTGAGAATATGCTAAACTTCTTGTATATTACAATGGTGAACAATATTACCCAAATAAACATAGATAATATAAAGACAAATTGAGTAAACAATAAAATATGTAAATTTACACTAAAATCACTAAACAATTCAAGCAGTGATAAGAATTTCCAAAAATATTTTTATAGAGAAATTTGATAGAGAAATGCACATACAAATTAGTCCTTGTATTAATACTATATTCTTGGAAGCAGAAATTTCTTTTTATCATTTTTGAAGAATCAAATTAGCCTGAACATCAACAGTTTATATAGGTTCTTTTGGAACTATTCCAAAGTCTTTCCCCCAAAAGGGGGAAAGGGAAAATAAATACACAAAAAGGCTTTTGTATTTCAATAAAAATGCAGTTTGTGTTAATTGAAATATATCAGTCAACAAAGGAGGATGGAAAAAGCTATCAGCAGTTGCCATTGCCTGAACTTAATACATTTGGTTCCTGTGCACCCTCTTTCTAAGTCCCATAAACAGCTGCTCTGTGTCCCTGTCTTTTACCCCAGAACTGTAGCAACCATAGATCCAGTTGAAAAAATTAAATGACTCTCACCACAATATGGATTCGTCATTCCTGACCTACCTGGTGGCATACCAGGCATGAGAGGTGGGATTCCTGGTCCTGGAGGCATCATCCCACCCATTGGCATCATCCTATAAAATTGAAAGATTCTGATGAGATCTCTCATAAAGAATGGCACTGTATGACATTAAAATGTCCCAAAGTTTTCCACCAGCTGAGAAATGTAAATATCTGCCTTCAATTAACTTAGGCTGTTATTGGATTTTTAGCACAACTTCCTGTCTAAATTCAAAACACGAGCAAAATAAAGTAGAGCTATCAAATTCATCATCCAACTCTTTTTGAGAAGATAGAATGAAGCAATTGGCAGCCTATACATACCCCAGTTTGGTCTGGAGTTAATGTGCTGGCCTAGAAACCAGAAGACCATAAATTGTCTTAGGCATGAAAACCATCTGGGTGGTTTGGGTCAATCACTCTCTCTCAGTCCAACCCATCTCACAGGGTTGTTTTTTTTGTGGAAAATAGGAGGTGGAAGGAGTATGAATTATCCTTACTCCCTTCGATTTATAAAATATTAAAAGTGGGATAACAAAATAACAATAAATGAAAAATATCCATGCCTGCAAAAGCCAGTATTATGAATTAAAAATAGAAAATTGTTTACCTACTTTTTTACTTGATTTCAGTTTCCTTCCCATTCTCTTCCAGGAAATAGACAAAACCCAGTAACACAGGAGATGAGTGGCTATCCCCCATTAATCTTACTTACAACTCAAAATACTACGAAAGCCTTAGCAATTAGGAAAAACTACATTGGAAAACACTATTGAACACTCCTGAAATAAACAAATTGTCCTGACAAATAAGGATGGGATTGTCAAATCCCCAATTGTGCAGCTTTTAAAATGAAGCCCCACAGGTGAAGTAAATCAAATGAAAACATGAAGCATGCTGTTGCCTAAACATTGCTCACTTACCCAGGTGGCATTCCAGGCATGACTGGAGGCATTCCAGGCATCATTGGTGGAACACCTGCCATTAACGGTGGTATACCTAGAAGTCAGAATGTAAATTAACTGACCTGTAAATAAATAATCTATTTTTTACTGGATAAATATTTGTGAAAAACTCAACAATTTTTCTTAATGGATGAAGCCATGGAAAACTAACAATTACAATCTACTGGATTCATTAAGTTTTCTAGTGTTGATTTAACTTTTTCTGAAATGCTCAAAACTATCCTTCAGATCTGGACCCTGTATATTTTACCATGCTTAGATATAGCTCTGTAAAGAAAATACAATTCCAAAAAGCAGAGGAAGTTCTACTGACCATATTAACATATTTTGTAGCAAGCAAATTCAAAAGTCTTGAAAGATAAATACCTATTTTTCACTTTTAAGAACACATTGAGAACTAAACAAGTTAGAAGAGTCCCTGAGGAACAGATGGAACCAAAACACATTACCTCTCTAATTTAGATTTAATCCCCACTGAATATTTTCTGGCTTTTAAATGTTAAGAAAATGATTAACATAGCTAAAATGCAGAAAAACCATGATGCTGATTCAGAATAATATTCTACTAAAATCCTTCATATTAGTAAAAAAATTTCTAAAGCTGACATAATTGTTTCTAACTATATAAGTACCTGGAGGAATTCCGGGTGCCCCTGGCACAGGAGGTAAACCTGGCTGTGCCATTGGTGGTATATATCCCTGTTGTGGCTGCACAGGCTGTGCTTGAAATGAGGTGGAAGCTGAAGATTCATCATCATCATATTCATCAGAATCATCTTGTTGTTTCTTTTTCTGGCTTTCTGCTACAAGTTTCAATGTTTGGGTTAATGCTTATCTTTGTCAGAAAATGTAACTATTCTTTTTAATACAATTATCATATTTCTACATTGTAAGATGTTGAATAAATTATCACAAACATTTTGAGCAAGATTCTTTTCCAAACCATTTAAATACTTGATTTCCCCCCACTATTTCACAGTAAAACAAACTCAACCTGCTAGTGAAATCAAAATATGCTTACTAAACATCTATTATGCCATTTTTAGTCAGTTATTCCATGTAGGCAGCAAATAAAGCTGCAAAGAATATGATCTGGTTTTCCAACAGGGAATCCATCACCACTGTAACTGTATCCACTCATCTTGCTCTTGGTCGTCTTCTTTTTCATCTTTCTCTGCATTACAGCCTTCTCCAAAGAATTATGTCCAAAGTACGATAATTTGAACTTGGTCACCAACACCAACATTCAATATTCCAGCTATCCTGCTTTTTCAAGTCCAACTTTCATTTCCATAGAGCATTATAGGGAATACCATCACTTGCACTATTCAGTTCTTTGTAGGTATAGGCATAACATTTGAATATCTTATCCATGGCCTTTATAGCTGCTCTACCAAGTGCTAGTCTGAAGTAAATGTCTTCATTACCTGTTCCTTTATTGTTGATAGTTGATCTGAAAAGGCAGGAACCATTCATCACTTTGATATCTTGTCATATCTAAGATTTGTCATTAGTTTCATCTTCTTTATATTTAATCTTAGTCCCTTTTCTTCACCAGGCTCCTTCACTTTTATTATTAGAACTTGTACTTTGCATTTTCAGTTATGAGGATAGTATCATCAGCAAAGCAGAGGTTACTGATGCTTCCATTTTAAAACGAAGCTCGTCTTATTCCAATCCAGATTCTTCAATAAAATGTTGCCATCTTAAATTTATAATTAGTAATAATCTTACCTCATAAAATCAGATTAACTTTCATTCTCTTATCCTTTAGTAAATTGATATAGTTATTTTTCACTAAGCTAAAAAATTAGTTTTAATTGGAGGACAGCAACTGACAATTTTATGCCATATACTTTTAGTGCTTTACTATTGTTAGCCATTGAGAATTTAAAAATATGTAATATCACTCTAGCTATAATCAATACTATTTTCAACATTATCCATGTCAATCCATGACTATTATTTATATCATTCTACATTTTTCATGCAGATGTTTTTGAATATATTGCAGCAATACAACAACAAATACAATGAGACTCAATAGTCTGCCAAATCAAAGTGGGATCATGTTGCAAAGGTTCAGCAGTATAAATATCAGGAAGTGTTTCCATTTACCTTGAGTTTTTTGTTCAAGCAGCCTTCTCCTTTCATCCATGTCTTTTTCAGGAATGCCCTCCATACCATATATTTCCAGTTCAATATCAGTTCTTCCTGGTATTGCATTTGGAACAGCATCAATTGTTTCCTTATGTACCTTAAGAGAAATCCAAGCTAATGTAAACAGGATGTACATTAGAGACTACAACTATAGAACTTTAAGATTAGATTTCCATTTACCCATGAAGTTTCCCAGATTTTTTTTGGAAGAGGGTTCAATCACAGTATCTTAATGTTAACCTTAAAGATACACCTTTTCTTGGTTTAGCTACAACATAACACTAGGAAAAGCCATAGCTTTTTAAGTTGCTATCAACAGTCAGAACAAACACAGCTATACAGCTAGTTCTCAAATATCTTTCTCAACTGGGATTTGAATACTCTTAACATTTATTTTCCTGAACAATTCTGGAAATCTATTCAAAAATGCTCAGAACAATACATTTGAAAAGAAAAACAGAATCTACAAATACCAAAACATACCAGCCTGGAACTTTCTATGTGTCTTGTTGTTCATTCTTATTAATGGAAACTCAAAACTTTAGATGCCACCTCTCCATGTATAGCTCCTATCAATTCTGCTTATTTTCTGATGAAATAACTCTTCTAATCTTCTACTGATGCAGCTATTATTGTAAATGGGTAATCTTTAATTTATAATTAGTTGCAGTTATGATAAACCCCCAAAAGATGATTTGAAGTGCTGCTTCCCCCCTCAATCATCTGATTACATTTTGGATGCTTGGCATTTACTTCCATTTTTTGGCAAAAAATGCCCACTGCAGATCATAGATTTGTTTTAACACCATGGTGAGTTGCTTAACCACCACTGCAAAAAATGTTGTGGAATTAGATGGGTCACATGACCAACATGACGTAGGAGCGTAACTCTGGATGATGAAGGATCGTAACTCTGGGTTCTATTAAGTCGTAAATCAAGGACTACTTGTACATCAATGGCATTTGTGAAAAACAAATTAACTTTCATTTTCTTACTTAAAATGGAAAGATTGGAAAACAAAAGCATATATAAATAACACCACAAATAATCCTACTTTTATGGATACATTATAGTACTTACCTGCATACAATGTATAGCCAAACCAGGCCCTGTGTACAGTTTCTTATGACATATATGGCATTTAAAGTGCTTTGCTTTTTGGTGTTGAATAAGAATTTTCTCATCATCAAAATCTCTGTTACAATACCTTGTCCACATTGTTAAAGAAGTCAACCATAAATGCTAAAATTAAAGATATTCATTAGTCAACATTACTATAATTAGTTTTAAAGAAAGCTGTAACCCATTTCAAATTAAATTTCAATTACTGTTATAAATCAAGATTTCATAAATCTTATACATTTCTCATCAGGAAAGACAACTTCGAAGGTATCCAGCAGTTATTCATTTATAAAGTGACCATAACCCCAATTTAAGTGGCAGGATGTGGAATTTTCAAGGTTAAAAACCCCACAAATTGATGTGCTGAGTAGTCAACCATTGTTTACGATATCATCTAACACATATCTTTGTCTATACCAGGCTTGGGATAAGAGAAAGCCATGCAGACTCTCTGAACATACAGAAATTGTTTCTCAGAGAGATTGCTTTCAACCGTTTCAACCATAGTATTGGTTTCGCTTTTTTGAAAACATAGGGACAATCACACCATCATAGTTAGCTAGTTAACTTATATAACCATTCCAGAGTCGCCTTATGTAGGAAATAGGTAGCATATAAATTTTGTGTATATGTGTATAAAGCTAACTCAGAACAAGGGAAGAAAAAGTTATCCAACCCATAAGAAGTTCTTATACTTAAATCTTCTCAATTTTGGCTAGTGAGAGATCAAGAGAAATACATCTATAGATATCTGGCAAACATCTAGCAAAAACCCGCTAGTTTCGGTCTACTACCAGCACGATACCCATCAATTAACAAAATATGCTTTTTGTATCCATAAACGTTAGGGCACAAGGTTAACGGCAACAGACCATACTGTAAGAACGGGATACGATGCTGGATAAAGACACAAGAAAAAACTAATCTACTTCTCCCCCGCCGAACAAATCTCTAATTTCCCAAATGATGCGGGAACAAAGGGACGTGAATCTCAAAAGGTGGCAGCTCCGAAACTCTTTTTTTCAAAGCTCCGGAGCAAAGAAATCCGGACGACTATTATACGGCAGTGAAAAGCGAGATTTTTGAACATCTTTCCTGCCGTCGTCCGGATCTTTTTTGCGGCCCGGCTCTGCCTAATAAAACAGGCCGCTGAGGCATCTTAACACTGGAAAGGAGGGTGGGTGGAAAGAGGCCTCCCTCTACCGAAGGCAGGCCGGTCGGGCCTCCCTCCCGATCCGAAACGAGGCGGCAGCGGCCTTCCGCTTAGAAAAGGATACCAGCACCAAGGCTTTAGCTGCTTCTTCTTCTTCCGACCCATAACGAGAAGGCAACGGCTCGGACGACAAAACTCCCCCCAAAACGGAACGCTAACGCCGACCAAGCGCGCTCTTCCTCTGTCTTTCGCTTTTCTCTCTTCTCCCTTCTCAGCCAAGCACAAAATGGCCGCTCTCCTCCGCCGAATCCCTCGCCTTCCCGAAATGCAGCGCGGGGGACAGGCACATGTCCGGTCTCGAGGCGACCTCACCAATTGTTACGTCATCCGTTCCTTCCCTGCGCGCGGCGCAGCGGAAATTCTAGCCGACTGTGCGCTTCTTGCCCGCGTAGGTTGCTTTTTTCTTTTTTTTTTTCCCCTTTTCCCTTTTTGTGAGTGTTCTTTCCCACTGCGACTTTACGATTCTTTTAAAACGCCGAAGTTTGCTTTGGGAGAGAGATACGCAGGAGGCAGCCGAGCCCGATATCCTGGTCCTCAAATTGTTGCTGGCCATTCCCTAGTTCAGAAATAATGATGGTGATTTTCATATTCCACCTGAATAAGATAGTTTCTGCAAATGAATCAGATTCTTCCAACTCGTGAGATTAAAAAAAAAAAAATAGCAGCGAGGGTGCCGCTTCATGTAGCTCAAACCTGTATCTGCGTGCTGCTAAGTAAATCCACTTAGGATTCAATAGGAAACTAATCGTATTGTAATTAAACATTGCGAAAATCGGTCGGGTTCTGAAAGAGAATTGATAACATTAGATAAGCCTGTTTAACATTTTGACCGTCCCATCATATACACTATATACCTATTTGAGTTCTACTGAGATCAGCAATTCGTGTGTAAATCAAAGGTTATTTGTTCTAATTATTTATTATAGTTCAAAGGCCAGAAGTCAATATGAACAAGTTTACAATTGGAATGACTTTTTACTTGGATGATCCGTGAATGTAATCTCACTGATTTGAGCGACAATTTGGTTCATTCTAAGCTAATGCCGATTCAATCTGGCCTGCTGAGCTGATTTAAAAAAAACCAACTCCGTAAAATTGGGGAATGAATGTCAACTGCGTGACTTGAAGAGAAGGGTGTGGCCCGCGTGTGTGTGTATGGGTGCGCGTGTGCCCGCAACTTCCTTAACAATTTCGGGAGTCTACAGCTTCCCTCTGCCGTGGCAACATGTTTGCGACCGGAACCTTTGTGACGCTATATGGACAGAAGGGCGGAGCCGAGGAGAATAGGTCGTTGCGCTGTACGGCAATAGGGGGAACGGATTTTGTTCGCTCCCGAGTTCGTCAGCAAAGATGTTGCCTTCCCTTCAGGAGTCCGTGGACGGAGATGAGAGGGAGCTGGAGAGCAGCGAGGAGGGAGAACGGAAACCGGAGCGTAGCAGCAACAGTTACCACTGCTTGTACGGCTACCGAGGCTCCGGGTAAGAGAGCGAGGGCTGCTCCGCCGGGTCCCTGCTGGCTTTCTCTTCCCTGCGGGTCTCCAGCCTGAACCATAAAAGGCTGCAGATCTCGCTTACCGACCCTTTTATGACCCAGCATTTCTGAATCTGGGGGTCTTGGATGAATTCATTCCCGCCGTCGTTGGCTGAGAGCAATGGGGCTTATCGTCCAATTCATCTGGGGGTTCACCAAATGAAATGTTTGGTAACAGTTGAAAACGGTTGATGGGGATAAAACCAACACGTTATTTTAGTCCAGTTTCTAGTTTCCATCCGTGTTCATGTAGATTGTAGAAGGTGTACGTCTGGTCATGAAATCTAGCCTAGGTTTCATTGATTTTCCTTGAAATGTGATTATTATGTATGTTTCCAACCCATACGGTCCCAATTGGGCCTGCAATACTTGCTGAGGTCATTGATCCATCTTGCTTTAGGTCTCTTTCCTGGATGCTTTTTATCAAGTGGGATCCATTCTGTGACTGTCTTTTTCTTCAATTCTTCTTGCTATGTGACTAGCCCATTTCAATTCTCTTGATTCTCTTGATGATACCATATACTTTCGTTTCTTCTCTAATCCATGTGCAAGTCTTTCTATCTTGTCTTGGAAACATGTGGAAGAAGAGGCCTTCATCCTGCAAATGGATAGACCAGGGATCTCAAACTTGCAGCCCACAGGCCAGATGCATCACATGCTGCGCTCCCCGCCCCCCCCCCCCCCCC
>BHFT01040517.1:31754-44934 GCA_004320025.1 Laticauda laticaudata
CCCCCCCCCCCCCACAGTTTAGCGAAGGGGGGGAAAAGTCCTAATACATCGCTTGACACTGCGAGTTTGACACCCCTGGGATAGACAATGGCTAAAATGATGGTGATGACTATTATGCAAATGAGAGCCAGTTTGCTGTAGTATGGTAGTTAAGGCTTCAGACTAGAATCTGGGAGATCATTAATTCTAATCCCATTTTAGATACAAAGGCAGATTGAGGTGGTATTCAGCAGGTTCTGACCAGTTCTGGAGAGCCATAGTGGAAATTTTGAGCAGTTCAGAGAACCAGCAAATATCACCTCTGACTGGCTCTGCCCCCATCTATTCTCTGCCTCCTGAGTCCCAGCTGATCTGCTGGGTCTCCTTTGGTTGCTCTGTACAGGAGAACGGAGCTGGAAAGCAGGCTAGTGGGGTGGGGAGGGAATGGGGATTTTACAGTCTCCTTCCCCTGCCATGCCCACCAAGCCACGCCCACAGAACAGGTGGTAAAAAATTTTGAATCCCTCCACTGAGCCAGATGGATGACCTTGGGCCAGTCCCTGTCACTAAAACCTAGGTAGCAAGCAAAGGGAAACCATTTCTCAAAAACCTTGCCAACAAAACTGCAAGGACTTGTCCAGACAGTCTCCAAAAATCAGACACAATAAACAGAAAAAAATACAACAACAGTAGGTCTGTCGATGGATGAATTTATCTAATGCATTTTAAAATGTTGGTCATTCATTGGAGTTAACTCATCTGGACCTATCAAATTCTTCTGAGTTTTTCAGAGGGCTGCTCAAAACAATGTATCATTTGCCTATTGTGAACCCAGAATACTTCTGCAGTTGTCTATTCAATTCCCAAAAAGCCCAATCTGCTCTTCCCATTTCAGGTTTTCATTCTCTCTCCCTTAGAACAATGATAGCCAATTGAAGTGTTTTCTGTAACCGCATGAGTTTTGTCTTTTCATTCATAATTAATTTGACTTTTTCAGATTACACCAAGGGTTGGGCAGTGATGTTGGGAGTCCAAGCAAATCATCAGCTGAAACATCTTCAGATGATTTCAGGTAAGTGAACTTGGCAGAAAGATTTTGCGTGTTGTATCTTGGATTGTTATAATAGATGGGAACGTGCATATCACTTGTTCCAATCAACCATTGTTAACTGTTACCAGACATCTGACTTGGGACAGTACGAATGCACAAGAGAATTATTTCTGGATCTGATTTAAGTCTCTGTTTTTGTTCTTCTAATTTTCCAATTGGTTGAGGACCAACTATCTGAGGAGTTCCCTAACTCAGTGCAAACTATCTGTTTAAGGTTAGCGGGAGGTCTCTTGAGAAAGATTTCTTACTTTCCAAGGCCCATTTGCCAAGCATTTGGGAAAGGATTGTGCTCCCTTGGAATTGCAGTCATCTCCCACTCTTTCTGTAATGAGATGATAGAAGCGATAATGGTGTTACAAACATCTCAGGACGAGCCCTCCCTAATTTTTAGGGATGAGGAAGAGTTCCTAACTAGCAAGATTCTGTTGATATTGCCTTACAATAAAATTGCAGCTAGTACTTCTGGATGTGCTTCTTTCCTGGAATTCCTCAGAAGGCTGACATCAATCTTGCAAATTTCAAAGTGCCTTTTCTTCCCACTTGCCGTTACAATCACCCATGTGGTTTCTGTGGGCTAAGTTGCCTCTTATCTGACTGTTGTCAGGTTTGCAGCTCTTCCTCTTTCTGTTTTATGACAGTATAGTTATGAATCTAAGTTCAGCACATCTTGAATTCTGTTGACTCTTTCTCATCAATTTGTTTTGGCCATTAGTAGTTCAGATTCTTGTAGAGAAGAACATTAGCATACAATAAACCTGTATTTGTTTGAACTGCCTGGATTCCTGGTTTCCTGTGCTTGACAGACTAATATAAGAAGTATGAGAGTTCATCAATTTATATTTTTATGTATTTTCCATCTTGGGCAAAATTGTCAATACTCTAACAATAGATACTTGAAAAGAATCTAAATTTATCGCTTGCCATTACAAATGGAACTGCTGGTCCTGGTATGAGCCATAAATAAAGATATTATATAGAAAGGGGGAAAATCCTTGTGTGGGAGGAGACCAAATCAAAGAAAATATAGGTGAGAAGTCTATGGTCTTCAGTTTCACACTTTCATTCCCATCTGTTATTCATGCTCATTAAAACACATGGAGTTGTACAGTAGTGCAGAATAATTGAAGTGTGCAACTTTGTAGCTCTTGATTTTACTCCCAGTTGCATTTCAATTGTTTTTTAAATGGGAGATGCTTGAAACTTCATACCTAACTGGAAGTGGCCTCTTTTTCTTTGAAAGCTTGACATTTAATCTCAAGTATGAAGGACTGGTTTGTGATTAGCTGGTTTTTGTAACTATAATTTAATTAAACAGACACAACAAAAGCTCTGTCTTACCTAATCATGTTTTTTTTTTAAATTTCATTTATGAAGCCTTTCATTGGTGGACACTAATTTACCAACTGAAGCTGAGATGGAGTTGCGTGGTTTGGTTGCCAAGCATCTCAACAAAGGAGCTTTGTTTGAGGGGATGGGCAATGTTATATCGGTTGAGTTGAGGTAAGGCTGTAGATATGGACTGAGACGTCCAGTGATCTCACGCAATTTTAATTAATTGTACCTTTCTTAATAAATCACCAGTGCCATTTTATTAAATTGTGTGAAATCAAATTAAACTGTGGGTGTACTTTTAAGTTTTGTTTTATGAGTCAAAGATTGAATCATGCTATTTATTTCTGAATTGTCAGCATCTTTTTCATGCCTTTGAAGCATCTGAAAATGGCTGGTTGCAGAACAAAATAAAACAACCTCTTCCCCCCCCCCCCCCCCNAACTGAACAAAATTTACAAGATGTGATAATTACAGGTAATCCTTAACAAAGGAGCTTTGAGCCCAAAATTTCTGTTGGTAGGTGTGAGACAGTTTTTAAGTGAGCTTTGCCTCATTTTATGACCTTTTTTTCATAGTTGTTAAGTGAATCACTGCAGTTAAGTTAGTTTCACAATTGTTAAGTGAAGCTGGCTTCCCCATTGACTTTGCTTGTCAGAAAGTCTCAAAGGGTGATCACATGACCCTGGGACAATGCGACTGTCATAAATATGATTCCATTGCCAAGCATCTGAATTTTGATCACGTGACCATGGGAATGCTTGCAACAGTTGTAAGTGTGAAAAACACATCGTAAGTGTGAAATACAGCATTAAACTTTTTTCAGTGCTATTGTAACTGAACTGTTACGAAACAAACTGTTATAAGCAGAGAAGTGTTTGTATTCATATACATACTCATTGTCTAAGCTTTTAATGACATTTAATAACTATCAAATTAAGAGTTGCAAGAACTTAAGCTTAAAAAAGACAATATTCATTCGCTCTGTATTCTGAACTTCATCTCACTATCTTTCAATGAATGCTCGCTTGATCAATGAAAATAGGTAGAGTAATCATATACTGAACTCTGATAGAGAGCTAGATACCTGGCAATATACACTGCTCAAAAAAATAAAGGGAACACTTACAACACAATGTAACTCCAAGTCAGTCACACTTCTGTGAAATCAAACTGTCCACTTAGGTAGCAACACTGATTGACAATCAATTTCACATTGTGTTGTGCAAATGGGGGGCCCCCCCCAAAAAAATTGTTTGTTTTTGGAAAAAAAAATCCATTTGTGCAAATGGAACAAACAGGGGAAAAGCATTGGCAGTTAGCAAGACATCCCAATAAAGGAGGGTGCTGCATGTGGGTGACCACAGACCACTTCTCAGTCCTTTGCTTTCGGGCTGATGGTTTGGTCATTTTTGAATGCTGGCATTGCTTTCACTCTAGTGGTAGCATGAGATGGAGTCTACAACCACACAAGTGGCTCATGTAGTCAAGCTCATCCAGGATAGGCACATCAATGCGAGCTGTGGCAAGAAGGTTTGCTGTGTCTCTCAGCGTAGTGTCCAGAGCATGGAAGTGCAACCAGGAGACAGGCCAGTACATCAGAGACGTGGAAGAGGCTGTAGGAGGTCAACAACCTAGCATCAGGACCACTACCTCCGCTTTGTGCAAGGAGGGACAGGAGGAAACACTGCCAGAGCCCTGCAAAATAACCTCCAGCAGGCCACAGATGTGCATGTGGCTGCTCAAATGGCAGAAACAGACTCCATGAGGGTGGTATGAGGGCCCGACGTCCACAGGTGGTTGTGTTTGCTTACAGCCCCACACTGTGCAGGATGTTTGGCATGCCAGAGAACACCAAGATTGGCAAATTCGCAACTGGCGCCCTGTCTCTTCACAGATGAAAGCAGGTTCACAGTGAGCACATGTGACAGATGAGACAGGGTCTGGAGATGCCCAGCATGACCGGTTTTGGCAGTGGGTCAGTAATGGCATTTCTTGAGGGGCCGCACAGCCCTCCATTGTGCCTCCCAGAGGTAGCCTGACTGCCATTAGATACCGAGATGAGATCCTCAGACCCCTTGTGAGACCATATGCTGGTGTGGTTTGGCCCTGGGTTCCTTCCTAATGCAAGACAATGCTAGACCTCATGTGGGCTGGAGTGTTTCAGCAGTTCTCTGCAAGACAAAGGCATTGATGCTATGGACTGGCCCGCCCGTTCCCCAGACCTGAATCCAATTGAGCACATCTGACATCATGTCTCGCTCCATCCACCAATGCCACATTGCACCACAGACTGTCCAGTATTGGGGGGATGCTTTAGTCCAGGTGTGGGAGGAGATCCCCAGGAGACCATCCGCCACCTCATGAGGAGCATGCCCAGGCGTTGTAGGGAGGTCATACAGGCACGTGGAGGCCACGCACACTACTGAGCCTCATTTTGACTTGTTTAAGGACATTACATCAAAGTTGGATCAGCCTGTTAGTGTGTTTTTTTCCACTTTAATTTTGAGTGTAACTCCAAATCCAGACCTCCATGGGTTGCTAAATTTGATTTCCACTGATGATTTTTGTGTGATTTTGTTGCCAGCACATTCACTTATGTAATAAAGTATTTAATAAGAATATTTCATTCAGATTTAGGATGTCTTATTTTTGTGTTCCCTTTATTTTTTTGAGCAGTGTATTTAATATTTACATGTAATGGGATTGTGAATATATGTGCCACTGCAAGGGCTAGCTAGCCCTTTGGGGGGAGGCAGGTTGGCTTTTGTATATCATTAAAATAAATATTGGATCTAATGTATCTAAGGAGTTGTAATCACCACCGTATGTGAAGCACTACAAGGAATTAAGACAACTTCTGATCCTCTAGAGGGTGCTGCACTACAATTCCCAGCATTTTGCACCACTGGCTGTGTGATGGGATTAATATTTTAACACCTGATGGAAGGTGGCAGGTTTCCCAATCAGGAAGTACAAGAACGTCCGTTAATTTTTTAATCACACTGCCAGGCGGGCTGAGGGCTGTTGCATCAGAACTGTGTAGATGTTTCCTCATTTTGTAATACTGCAGGGTGATGGGGGAGGCTGCAGTGCTCAAGGTTGCAACTCCAACTCCCAGTCAGCCCTAGGCGGTCAGTGCTCAAAGGGGCAAAATATTTGCCTGTTTTGTAGACATTAGGGTGGGCTAAAGATGGAAACAAAAGAAGGATATTTCTGACAGGCAAACCACTCATCAGAAAAAAACAGAAAAAATTGCAGCTTTAAAGCAAAAGCCCTCCCTTTCTCTCCTTAGTGCTGCTGAAAAAGAGTTGATCTTCCACCAAAATGGGTGCTGCAGTGTTACAAGTGGGACACTGGGGTTTACAGGTTGCTCACTCCTGCTATACAGCTCTATTTAAAAGGAACTTGCAATTTAATGGGGCTATTCCCAGGTTAATGGGCTACTATATATGTGATTAGAGCCTAAATCACTTTTGAAGTATTGCCTGTTGGGTGCTGTTTGCAGGGTTTTGGTTTTTTTTCCCAAAGGCTGAACTTATTAAGAATAGCACAGCTAATACTGGTGCCTGATCATCCTTGAAAAGCTAAGGAGAACCAGTAAAGACTTGGATCCTGAACAGACAGGAACTGCTTAGCTAGAGATGAGTCTGGGAACTGGAAGGCAGGGGTGAATTACATCTATAGTGTTGTTGAGAAAATAACAAGGGTCTATCCGGCAGAAGTGGACTTCAAGAGAGCTTTCCCTTTTGCTTTCCTAAGAACATTTATTTTTATCCGTTTTATCTATATTTAGTCCATTTCATGTTTATAGACGATAGGTAGTCCTTGATTTATGGCCACAACTGAGTCCAAAATTTATGTTGCTAAGCAAGGAGGGTTATCAAATGAGTTTTTCCCCATTTGCAACTTTTGCCACAGTTGTTAAGTGAATCACATGGTCACTAAGCGAATCCTCATTGACTTGGCTTGTTGGAAACCAGCTGAGAAGATTACAAAATGGTGATCACATGACCCCCGGGACACTGAAACTGTTAAAAGTACATACCAGTTGCCAAGCGCCCAAATTTTGATCACATGACTGTAAGGATGCTGTGAGGGCCATAAGTGTGAAAAATGGGCCTTAATTACTTTTTCAGTGCCATTATAACTGCGAATGGTCACTAAACGAATGCTTGTAAATTGAGGACTACCTGAACACAGGAATAGAAGGTGGGTGATTTGACTTTCCATTCACCAACACTGGTCTGAGGGAAAATCAGTAGAATCAGGAGGTTGACAGAAATATGGAGTGAAGTGTATTGACTGGGGTTTAAGAGCCTGTGTAAGATTCATGCTTCTGGAGGTTGATCCTGACTGAATTAAAACAAGGACTTCATTTGTCATGAGATCGATGAACAGACAAACTGCAGTGTGAAATACAGCATTAAACTGATTTGGGGCAACCACCCTGTGATTAATTCAGTATTCCAGAAACTCGGGTTGGTTGTTATTACTGCGTGTTCCAGCCGGAAAAATGCGCAGAAGGAGCTGATCCTGAATCGAGAGAGAGTCCCTTGGAGTATGTCATCTGTTTTTTGGGAGGCTCAGAGAAGGGGCTTGAACTATATCCTTTCATTATATTTCGGTCTGGGTTAAAATGGGACTGGAGGAGGAAAGTCCTTTTCTTTTTTAATTCCCATTGTTCTCTTAAATTAGGCCAGAGATCATGCACGTTCCCAAATCATTTTCTTAGGTTTCTGAGAATATCACTTATATACCCTCCTTGTCTTTTCATAAGGGCCGAAAGACGTGGCTGTGCCAGTTGGCTTGGGGCCCCAGTGGGGGGATCAGCGCAATGGAGGCAGTTGATTGAATAATAACAGATCCCACTTCCCCACCCCCGCTCTGCCCCCTCCAACCTCCCCCCCCCATGTGTCCTTGGTTTTAATGTTTGAGTTTAACTTTTTATGTTTTAACTTAGATGTAGAGTTACCCTGTGGTAAGATGTGCGACCAATATATTTTATATATAAGTCAAAATAAATATCTGGATGTTTGAAATCCCTTTAATAGACGTGCAGCACATAATTATAAAATGGGTTAAACATAAAAATTAGGCCGAACTGAAGCATTATTTCCTTAAAAGTGATACATTCAGACTTGAGCTCGATGGATACATTCAGGATATGAAGACTTTAGATTGTTTAGATTCAAAGGTAAGTCTTCATGGAGAAGTAACTGATTCATTGCTTTTAATAACTTTGGATTACTTCTTTTGGTTTTCTCTCATTTTTCCCTCCAATGAGATGGAAAATGTTGGTTTCTTTAAAAGCTGTTTGTTAAACTTAGATGCTTGAAGTTATTTTGAGTTCCCTGTGAAGATCCCTAATCAGAATTGTTTACCTAGGATAATGAAGACTTGCGAGGAAGAGAGTTTGATTTCCACAATCCTCAATCTCTTAAGGACGCATTAGAGAAATCTCAATTAAAAAAGCTTGATCTTACTTCCCAAGCATTGGTGTGCTCTGGGCCTATTTTCTGTGCATCTCAGTAGTAGAATAGGAAAGGTATCTGGCATTTCCAAGTTACTTAGAGAGCAACTAGTTTCTGTTTCAAGTGCAAGATTCAGTTGTTTGCTTCCTTGTAGTTAGAAGAGAAACAGGCTAATCTGACTATTGATTCTCCTGTATCTCTTAGCAGTTTCCAGTATTATCTACATGGTGTCCTTCTAGAGCAGGAATATCAAACTCAAAGCCTGCGGGCTGAATTTGGCCCGTGGGGTGCTTAAATCTGGCCTGTTGGGCCAGTCTGAAAATAGCTAAGAACTGGCCCGTGGTGCTTCTGGCAGCCAAAGTGGGGCACGTGTGGGGGGCTGCTTGCGGGGACCCCCCTGCACCCTGTTTTTGGCATGGAGGGCCTTCTGCCAGCCATGCTGTCAGCCAAAATGTGCATGCCCCCCCCCCAGTGTCCTATTGTGGGTGGCAAAGTACAGGAGGCCATCCAGGCCAAAAACATGGTGTCGGGGTGCATGCAGTTCCCTTGCCTTGTTTTTGTCAGCAGGGTGCTGCAGGAGGCATCTGTCCTGTTCCCCCCCCTCCAGCTGGCTCACAGAGAACTACAATATTCATTTGGCCCTCAAAGAAATCCAGTTTGACACTCCTGCTCTAGAACAGGGGTGTCAAACTCATGACCCATGGACCATATGCATCATGTGTTGGCCCCAAACCCACCCTGTTTAGCGAAGGGAAAAAAAGTCCTGATACATCCTGTGACGCTGCCATAATGACATGAGTTTGATACCCCTCCTCTAGACTGTTCATGTTGGCTTGAGAATTGAAAAATTCAAAAATTTTGTTCAGAGTTTATGATTGTTCTGTGGGAACCAAGCTCTTTATGAGTGTGATTATGTGGAGAGCCTCAAGATTCTCATACTGCTTACTATCTCTGTGAAAACATTATAGACATCATTCAAGGTAAGGAGAGCTGTGTCACCCACATGCCACCTTGAGCCGTGGTGGTGCAGTCGTTAGAATGCAGTACTGAAAGCTAATTCTGCTGACTGTTGGCAGTTCGATCCTCAATGGCTCAAGGTTGACTCAACCTTCTGTCCTTCGGAGGTCAGTAATATAAGGACCCAGATTGCTGAGGGCAATATGCTGACTCTGTAAACTGTTTAGAGACGGCTGTAAAGCACTGTGAAGTGGTATGTAAGTCTAAGTTGGGTGTTGAACTAATGGCCTGCGGGCCATTGTGACATGTGCTAGCCATGCCCACCTCCATTTTAGCAAGAGGGGGAAGTTGCGATATGTCACGTGATGACAAGATGATGCCGTGAGTTTGATACCCCTAGTCTCAGAGCTTGACGCTTTGGCATCCAACACTCTGAGATCTCTCTTCATTTTGAATATGTCACTTCTGGATGCTGCTAATACAGTTCTCTCTAAGGAGAAATCTTGAAAGAAATATCTATTCTTGTTTGCAGATTACTGATAGGCATATAGGGAAATTCAAATGTTGTCTTTCAATAGCTTGGCATCCCTTATTGGGGATTTGCCTTTGCATAGTGCAGTGGTCCCCAACCTTTTTTGTACCAGGGACCAGTTTCACGCAGAAACACTTTTTCCAGGACCGGCAAAATCAATTCTTCCCAATAGTAAAGGGCTTCTTCGCTTTAGCTAATATAATATATATATATATATATTAATCATGATTATTCATTCTTTGTGGCCCGGTACAAAATGATCCATAGACTGGTCCGGGGCCCGGTGGTTGGGGACCCCTGGCATAGTGGACTTGCCTTGTCTTCACGCTGTGGGATAATGCTGGCACAAGGAATTGCTGGGGAATACTAATTCGGACTTGGAGGCCTCAATAAAGACTCCTAACATCCGTTTTGTGAATGTGTGTGAATGTGAGTGCATGAAACAGCAGAGAGCTTCTTGTCCTGAGCTTGTGTTTGTGGAATGTAGCTTATTGTGATGCACCATAAACACTTTTTAGCATCTCTGGAAGTTTCAAGAATAATTTGTAAAATAGTATGGCAGGACTATAGCTGTTAAAAGAGAGACCTGGGAGGAGGGATTCCCCTGCCTGTATGAGCTCAATACAGCTATTTGGATAAGCTGTTATACTGCTACTTCTCACTCACTTTCTTGATTCAAGATAGCAAATTAGCCCCAAGGGAAATATCACAGGCTCTGGAATAGGGGAATGGCTAAAAAGTAATCAACACTTTCAAAAGAAGCAGTCCCAAGTTGTTTCCCTGAATTCCCCTTTACAGTCACATATCTTGTAGAATGATCAACTGTTATGTCAATTGGGTGCAGCAAAGCAACCTGGAGACCTGCATTCAGCCACTCCTGAGAACTTGGTTTGAAGATTTGGTGTGTCCTATTCAGAGGGTGGTGAAGCTTTTCCAGGAGAAACTTGCCTTTGTGTTACATGCTGTGAGTACCACACAAAGTTCACTCCTCCTGGATCTCTGTGGTGTGCTTCTGTTTGGGTTTCTGGTTGAACAGTTTGCCTTATTTATTAATTGTTTTAGCTGCAACTGTTGTGATAGTCAAAGTGTGTACAAATAAGACTTCACTACTTCAAACAATCTTTAATTGTGTGTCATGTCACCTAGTGTGTGCCTCTTTCCTGGAATATTACCAGACAGGGTAGGAGTGGGGAGACACACTGATGTAATGTGCTAGTTGCTGTCCTTCCATATTATTTTTTTACCTTCAGAAAAGCAACACAATATAGCTGTAGAGCTACACTCCAAGGGGCTATTTGTGGGAATGTTGATGGCTTAAACCAGGGTTAAACTTGCGGCCCGCAGACCAGGTGCGTCATGCTCTGGCCATGCCCACACCCAGTTTAGCAAAGGGGGGGAATTCCTGATATGTCATATGACGCTGCTGTGACAATGGGGGTTTGATACCCCTAGCTTAAACAATTGGTCAGAATTAAGGTTTGACAGCTTGAATACCTTTGTTTTAAGGAACACCAGCTTTAAGCTGTACAAGTAATTCATTTTAAAAGTGGGCCAGCAGTTTTAGAAACATGGATTTCCCTTACTGCAGCTGGAATTGATTTTCATGTTTTTAAACATATACATTCAATTATGCTTAGTCAGAGCTTTTTGCTAAAAAAAGTTTGAAAAGCAGTTTCTCTGCAGATGGGGGGGAGGGAGGGAGGGAGGGAGGGAGAGAAATAGGTAGGATACCAAAAATAAGGTCTTCTTTCAATAGAGTTTGACTCTTCTTGATTTTTTTGGCCTTTGATTCAGCGTTGATGCTTTCTGACTGTCTAGATAAATTACTGCAGTTTTCTTAACAAGATTTTGGAAGTGGTTGGCTTCATGCCTAAGGCAGGACCAGAACTCCTAGCTTCAACTACACCAAACTGGCTCTAGTTTACTGTTATTTTAGGTCAAATTCCTGCTTAAACAAGAAGCCCTCTCACCTTTGCTCACAAACATTTTAATACAGCTGAAGCTGTTTGAAAATAAAATGGAGGCCAGTGAGAAGTTTACATATACAGATAGTCCTTGACTTACAACCATTCCTTCAGTTCAAAGCTACAACCACCACTGAAAAAAGTGACTTATGACCAGTTTTCACACTTATAACCATAGCGACATCCCCATGATCAAAATTTGAATGCTTGGCAGCTAGTATGTATTTACAACTACTGCAGTGTCCCAGGGGCACGTAATTGCTTTTTGCAGCCTTCTAACAAGCAGAGTCCATGGGGAAGCGGGATTCATTTAACAACCATGTTATTAATGAACAACAGCCGTCATTTTAACAACTGTGGCAACAACAAAAAAATGTCAGAAAATGGGGCAAAACTCACTTAGCAATTGCTTTGCTTAGTAATGAAAATTTTGGGCTCAATTGTGGTTGTAAGTTGAGGACTATCTGTACATTCTGAGTGATCTGGAAGATGAAGGAAAGAAAAGAACAATTGACAGATGTTCAACTGATCACCTGGTGAAAATAAAATTACTAGTTGGAAACCCTTTACATCTTCATTGCCAAGGCTCTTCAAACTTGGCAAGTTTAAGACTTGTGGACTTCAGCTCCCAGAATTCCTAACATGACTGGAGGAGGAATTCTGGGAGTTGAAGTCCACAACTCTTAAAACTGTCAAGTTTGAAGACCCCTGTTCATGGCGATGGGGCCAAGTGTCTCCTGAGACAGATAAAGAACATAGTATTGTAGTCGAAAGTTATGTCATTATGCCAAATAGTGACATTGGATCTGTTCTTTCAAGGCTCTGAGTTGCACTCCTGTTGAAGTGAATGGATCTGAAGAAAAGACAGAGAAGGATATCAACAGGTAAAAAAAGCAAAAATCCCTCAAGATGATATTCCTTATGCTTGAACCCTTGCTCTTCCTGAGATAACTGCTTAGCAGAACTTGACTAATGACTAATACATCCTGGAAATCTATTTACCTTTTTTCCCAGATTCCTTCGAGTAGCAAGTCTTCAAGATCTGGTCAGGGAAAGTATGACGACTTCCTTATGCACAGCCTCAGCAACAGAGGAGCAATGCAAATCAGTGGTGATTGACTTGAATGGGCCACAGCTTTGCTTCCACGGTGCAGGTAAGCTTACAGAAGGAGATACTTCTAGTATCCGAGTACTGCTCAGAAACATTAGCACAAGGAATGTTGATAGACTGGTGTTTTTTTAGATCTCTCTACAAAGATAGTTGTTTAAGGCAGACAGTCTTATTTGAGTCAAGCCTTACTGTAATCTCACCTTCCTCTTGCTTTAGTCTAATATGCTCAAATATAACAAATTGATTCCCAGATTTGGAAGGCTTATGATGGTGGAGCAATACAGAGATTGTGACTGGGACATTTCATGTAAATTGTTTTGTTATTTAGTTCATTTAAAAAACCCCGGACCAAATCCAAAAGGCAGTCCCTTGGGAAAACAGAACTTTTTCTTTCTTTCTTTCTTTCTTTCTTTCTTTCTTNCTTTCTTTCTTTCTTTCTTTCTTTCTTTCTTTCTTTCTTTCTCTTTTTCTTTCTTTCTTTCTTTCTTTCTTTCTTTTTTCCTCCCTCCGTCCCTCTCTCTCTCGAAAGAAATAATTCCTGACGATCATTGTCACATTTTTCTTGGTCTTTATGGCAAGCTTCAAATTCATTGTAATATTATGCTGGTGCAGCCTAAAGCTGCAATCTGGGGTCCTTCAGAGTGTGGGTGTCAAAGTTGCTGCATCACATTGCTATCACGCGATGTTTCATGACATTTTCCCCATTTGCGGAGCTGGGGTGGG